>MJUU01028677.1:80345-98573 GCA_002080025.1 Modiolus philippinarum
ATTTTTATGCATTATATTGCATATAGGGTACACCATTTGTCCGGATAACTCCTCCTACAGTTTTTAAGCTAGGAAGTTTTTATTTTGCAGGTTGATTGTGCACATATCAAAGATGTGCATACTACTTGGATTTTGATTTTTGATAATTTTTCAGCAAACTACACATTGTTGAACTTTGTCATTTTTATGCATTATATTGCATATAGGGTACACCATTTGTCCGCATAACTCCTCCTACAGTTTTTAAGCTAGGAAGTTTTTATTTTGCAGCTTGATTGTACACATATCAAAGATGTGCGTACTACTTGGATTTGATTTTTGATAATTTTTCAGCAAACTACACCATGTACACATTGTTGAACTTGGTAATTTTTATGCATTATATTGCATATAGGGTACACCATTTGTCCGGATAACTCCTCCTACAGTTTTTAAGCTAGGAAGTTTTTATTTTGCTGGTTGATAGTGCACAAATCAAAGATGTGCATGCTACTTGGATTTTGATTTTTGATAATTTTTCAGAAAACTACACATTGTTGAACTTTGTAATTTTTATGCATTATATTGCATATAGGGTACATTATTTGTCCGGATAACTCCTCCTACAGTTTATAAGATAGGAAGTTTACAGGGTACTCAATTTGCCCGGATAAATCCTGCTACAGGTTTTAAGATATTTTACAGGATGATTGTTCATCTGTAAGAGATGTGCAAACTACTTGGATTTCAATTTTTTGATAATTTTGAGATAATGCAGGAAAATCCTAAATGTGGGGGCGTGGGGTATATGAGCTTGCTCACTAAGGTTCTTTAATTTGACATCATTTCTGCATGATCAACTCACATTCAAGTATATGTTTTACTTCATATCTATAATCATGCAACCCCATAGTAGGTCAACATCTAAGCAAACTAGGTTACTGTGACCTTGTTCCATAACAAGGCAATCTCCATGATTATTTCCTTACCTTTGTACAACTATAAATTGGACAGTGGAAAATACATTGTCTGATGTCTATTAAAGTAATACTCACTGTTTTATTTGTATTTAGCTATTTCATCTTTTCTCATGCAGTCTCATCGGTAAAGGATGAGAATTCCTTTGTATATATTACTCTGAAGTGGTTATCCTGAAGTTGTGTACAATTCTTCAGTTACATTGTCATAAGACTTATTCCAGATATACTATTAAAGGTGGTATTTAATATCAATCAATTAAATATTGTATTGATTTACAGCTGTAACACAAATCCAAAGAAACCTAGCCCAGTAAAAATTGTGATATCTGGAGCAGATGGTTATATCAACTCTGTAGTAAGACCATATATAGACCAGTTCTCTGCCAAACCACCAGACTGGCAAGGATATGTTAGATTTCTTATTATACCTTTTGGTAAGTATACTATTTTGTCTTAATTTGTGAAATATGTTTGTAAAGAATAGTTTTTGCAAATCATTGTTTTCTGACAAGTAAAATTTAAAAATCCAGTGTAATATTTAATTTTTAACTATACAATTATATCCCCTGCAAACAAATTATGATGAGTTGTATGATGCCTCACATTTCAAAATCTGTCACTCATCTACTTCCTGTTTGCTGATTCATTGATATTCTCAGAACAATTCGTGTCTTGTTGAAATTTTATTGTCAAAGATTTCTGTGCTTGCATTTGTGATAATGATTTATTATTTGGTTTGAAGTTTAGTAACTTATCTACTTACTTTTTGCTGATTGATTGATTGATTTTTCAGAACAATTTATGTTAAAATTTTTGTTGAAGATTTCTTAGCACATGTATGTGATAATGTTTTATATTTAGTGTGTAGCTGTAGAATGATGGGTTTAAATCTACCTGCCCTTTTCATTTCACCCTTCATCTACCTTCTGTTTTGCAGATTAGGTTGATTGATATTTTCAGAACAAATTATGTGAAAATTTTTGTCAAATGTACAAATGTATTTAGTAATGGTTTATATTTGGTTTGATGCTTTAGGCCATGTAAAATTAATTATCTGGTTCTCAGATAATGACTTTCAAAAAAATGGTGAGGGAGGGAGGGTATTTAATTTATGTATTTATTTTGTATGCTCATCCAAACTCCATCATTAACTTAATTTTCAGATTTTATGAATAAATACTAAAATATGATAAAGTATATAAAAGTAAGAGAGAACAAACCCATAAGTTAAAAAAATAATACTCCAAAGACCATGAAAAACACAAATAGCAAAGACATTACACAAGGACAATATATGTATAGTCCCTGCATCAGGTAAGTTCCACACAGAAAAGAAAAGTATATATTGATCATATCATAAATGGAGTATGCATCATGAATCTTGGAGTCAAAGCAACCTGCAATCATCAAAGACAAGAAACAGGTAAAGAAAAGACAGATCCAATATACCTCATCAGGATATGTCACCTTAAAGAAACTCCTGGAGAAAATTGAATTAGACTCCCTTATAGAGAAAATTGAATTAGACTCCCTTATAGACAGGGGAATAATTGATGAACCTTAATTAGATCCAATGGGATCCGGTAAATAAGGTGTATTTGTATTATTTACTTGGTCACAAGTTAGTGACAGCAGTACAAGTGGAAGGGTTACAGTCAGATACACTGACCATCTAGATAGAGCCAAATCTATCAAGGAAGTCACTTAAATAAATTCTTCCAATTAGCAAAATGATAGTGGGATCCCCTTCCAGTGACTGCAATGACAGATTCTTTATTTTCGAGTTCAGAACAAGGTCTCGGACTGATTTTCAAAACATTCTCGTGCATTAAAGGATCTCTGTTTTCTGGTATTTCCGGCAGACTCGCCATACTCCTTTTTCATAATTTCCTTTACGGTTGTTTAATCCGCCAAAGTCACAATAAACGATGGGTTAACGCACGAAAACCCGTTCAAAAGATCTCAAAAGTGTCAGCGAAATCAACTTTCGTTTTGTTGTTGACAAAAAACCGGAAGTAGCGATTTCCGCAAAGAAAACGAAAAATCAAGAGAGCTTCGAATGAAATTTGAGTTGTCTCTCTTTGATCAATCCAAGTGAAATAGCGGGAAAATTTGAACGCGGATTTTGTTACCGTTGTATTTATTTTTTGGGGACAATAAATACAGGCCAGCGGCCAGGTTTTTGCCCATGCGGCGGTATCTGAGAACCAGATAATTAATTTTACATGGCCTTAGAATGATGATTTGAACTGTGACTTCCTTTTCCAGGTTTGCCTGCTTGCTGATTTTTAATTGATATTTACTTAAATTTTTGTCAGAGCTTTCTAAGCTCATGTATGTAATAAAGATTTGATATTGGGTATGAAGCTTTATCATATATTGTACCATACATCAGTCATTTATTTCCTGTTTCCTGAAAAGAATACCTTGCTGAAGCATCCATGGACACAATGTGATTTTCTTTTATTTCAAAATAAATAGTGTTTGTGAACAAACACCTGGTAAGAACTTTTTAAGGCATAAATATATTCTAATACTTTTAGAAACATGTGTTGTCAGTGTCAGTGATGGTACTCTATGATATGTAAAGTTTTATTTTTATTTTAAGGTAACAGTTGTATTGGAAAATATCTTGGAACTTTGGATTCAACTTATTCATCACTGTTCTTAGATACATCATGGAAAGATACATTTGAAAAGCCAGAATCAATCAAATTGGGTAAATTTTAAGTTACACTACAGATTGTTATTGATATACATGTCCCTATAAATAAACATGAAAAAATTGTACCCATTAGTGTGTGTTAACATAACAGGAAAAAAATAAGTTGAGTTATAAGGTTTCTTTCAAATATTTTAATATCATTAATATCATTGAGTCATAAATTTTACAGAATGCACTATGGTCACAATATTCCTTTAGTGGTCCCTTTTAAAAACTGTGTAATGCAGGTGTGCAGCCCATCTAAAATGTCTGAAAGGAAGGAATATAGTTTTCCATCGGACCCCAAGAGAAAAGTCATACAAAAATCCCCTCTGAAAGCACTTAGCCATTTATTAACAAACTTGGGCACAATATGGTGCTTTGATGACAGATGTGCCCCTCCAGAAAAGTTATTTGGCAGGTTTGCATCTCATCCAAAATGTCTTCCTTTGGAACTTAGTACACTGTCCCTCCAGAAAAGTTATTTGGCAGGTTTGCATCTCATCCAAAATGTCTTCCTTTGGAACGTAGTACATTGGATCCTACAACATAGAGGTCTATGAACGTAGTTTAAATTGAGACCCTTTAGCATAAAGTTTATTTTGACTGTCTGTCAGCCATGGTCCAGGTCAGAGATACAGGCTATTGAGAGCATCTTGTTTATGAGTAACTTGCTCTAATCAAACACCTAGACCATGCTTCATTGTCTTTTATCTAGTGTCAGTAGGATAATTAATAATATCATGACATCTCATGATATTTCAATATTCTCCACTTTCTTTTACTATCATTCTTTGGGGACTGATAATTGAAATTAAGGAAATACTTAAAACTAAAATGTTTTAAGTAATTCTCCTCTGTTTTTCATTTCTAATGCATGTTTTTAGAATCCATTATTGTAGTAAATACTTACATTTCATATCTGTAAGTAAAGTAGTTTTTATAACCGCCGCAAAAAAAGTTTAGGGGAGTATACAGGAATCACCCTGTCTGTCTGTCTGTCTGTCTGTCTGTCCACACTTCTCGTAAGCGCAACTCCTCTTAAACCGCATGATGGATTTTGTTGAAACTTTACACAAAGAAAGGACACTATATGGAGATGTGCATGAAGGAATATAATTATTGTCTGAAACCAGGAAGGAGAGATAATTCGACTCAGACTTTTTGTTGATTCCCTATGTATGGGTTACCTCGTAAGCGCAACTTCTCTTAAACCACCTGAAGGATTTTAATGAAACTATACACAAAGGAAGAACACCACATGTAGATGTGCATGAAGGAATATAATTATTGTCCGTAACCAGGAAGGGGAGATAATTTGACTTTGACTTTTCATTGATTCCATATGTATGGGTTACCTTGTAAGCGCAACTCCTCTTAAACCACTTGAAGGATTTTGATGAAACTTTACACAAAGGAAGAGCACTATACGTAGATGTGCAAGAAGGAATATAATTATTGTCCGTAACCAGGAAGGGGGATAAATTGACTTTGACTTTTTGTTGATTTCCTATGTATGGGTTACCAAGTAAGCGCAACTCCTCTAAATCTTTTGAAGGATTTTAATGAAACTTTAGACAAAGGAAGGACACTATATTGAGATGTGCATTAAGGAATGCAATTATTGTATGAGACCAGGAAAGGGAGATAATTTGAGTGTGACTTTTGTTGATGTCTTTGTAATGATTTTTTTTCTAAGAAATGATTTAAAGCGTAGATATTGTGAAGTCACGCTGTGGGAGATGCACACTTTTTCATTGTAATCCTCTTGAAAAGTTGTTTTCAAAGTGTTGTAATGAAATTTCTCTAATGGTAATGATTCTTTTGTAAAATGTCAAATAGGCTAAAAAAAAAAGGGTGAATTTTATATTGCTGATTTTGACAGAGTATTTTCATTGGAACCTTTGTGAAAAGTTCTTTCTTGAAGATTGTATCATTTTGTCCTTACTTGTATTGTGTCCACACAAATTTAAATTTGCACTTACCATATCGATTCAGGGTTCAATGAGCACAGGGTATATTTGGCTGCCATTCAGCAACAGCTCTTGTTTTTTTTAAACCAAAAAAGACAAAGTGGAGAGGGATACAATTTGATAACATTTTATGAGTTTCCATCCATCTTTCCCCTGAATGTTTCCAATTAATAACTTGTAATAAATGCCACACTGTTTTCAAACTTTGTATGTATGTTGTTAAGTTTGATTTTGTGTTCAGTAGTAAAAGTGGTTCTGGAGTTATGCCCCTTGATTTGAATTATACAAAAACACTGCCTGGTATCATTTTACATTGTTCTTTTACTATTTTTATTTTGTTCTCATGAATATTTCATATTAAAAGAAACAAAAATATTATTTTTGTGTATTAATACGGAAATTTTGTGCAAAATATTATCACTTTCAGTTTTCAAAAAGTAATTATGTTTTCCAGATTCACAAGAAATAATCAACAGAGTATCCAAGTATTTGAACACTGCCACTACATTAATACATTTACCAATAGCTGAAGCTATGGTTATGTCTAAAGGCAAAAGGTATGGAATGAGGTTTTAGTTTTGAGACATTTCCTTTTAAAAAAATTAATATTTACTACTTAGGGCTATTCCATTTAAATCTACCATCCAGGGGGGTAACGCCATATATTTTAGACCCTACCATCAATAGAAAAAAATATTATTTCTACCATTAGTCAACATCAGGCTGACCCCCAGGACCAAGAGAAAAAAATAAAACTGGCGTTCCTCCCTGGGTGATAAATTTTTCTGGATGGCCCTTATATATTAGTACTGGTAAGGTATTATTTCTTGATTATAAGATTATTATACCCCCTGCAAACAAAGTTTAGGGGGGTATGAAGGAATCACCCTGTCTGTCTGTCTATCTGTCCGTTCGTCTATCTGTCTGTCCACACTTCTCGTAAACGCAACTCCTCTTAAACCACTGGAAGGATTTTGATGAACTTTACACGAATGAAGGACACTATATGGAGATGTGCATGAAGGAATATGATTATTGTCCTAAACCAGAAAGGGGAGATAATTCGACTTTGACTTTTTGTTGATTCCCCATATATGAGTTACCTCGTAAGCGCAACTCTTCTTAAACCACCTGAAGGATTTTGATGAAACTTTGCACAAAGGAAGAACACTATATGGAGATGTGCGTGAAGGAATATAATTATTGTCGGAAGCCAGGAAGGGGAGATAATTTGACTTTGACTTTTCATTGATTCATCTATGGGTTACCTCGTAAGCACAACTCCTCTTATGTTTATTGTTTGAAATCAGGGAAGGGGAGATAATTCAACTTTGACTTTCGTTGATTTCTTCTGCAATTTTCTTTTTTTTTTCCAAGAAAAAATTTAAAGCATAGATATTGTGAAGTCAAACTGTTGGAGAGAGACACATTTTTCATTGTAATCCTCTTGAAAAGTTGTTTTCAAAGTGCTGTAATGCTTATGATTTTTGTAGAAAGTGTCAAATAGGCTAAAAGGTGAATTTCATATTTGTCTGATTTAGACAGAGTATTTTCATTGGAACCCTTGTAAAAAGGTCTTTCTTGAAGATCATATCATTGTGTCCATACTTGTATTTTGTCCACACTTGTACTGTGTCCACACCTGTATTGTGTCCACACCAACTTAAATTTGCACTTACCACATTGATTCAGGGTTCAATGAGCAGGGGGTATATTTGGCTGCCATTCGGCAACAGCTCTTGTTAATTTATTTAAAATAATGTACTGTAGATGGAATATTTGATTAGTAAACAATGGTATCTGGTCAATTTTTTTAATGATAGACACTATCATGCATTGTGTAATTTAATTCACTTAAGAATTCTTTTGCTATCTTTTTTTTCAGTGCTGAAGATGAGTCTTGCCAAAATTTTATCCCATTCTTGAGTGTGAGTAAACTATAAATTAAAAAATAAAATAAAAAAAAAAACACTCTATTATAGATTATAAAATATCAAACATGACAAACCAAGTGATTGATACATTCAGGAAATATCTGCTTCAATTGATTTTATGCTCATGTACATACTTACAAAATCCTAAAAAAGTTCTCTCCTTGTATTTCTTTCGTTTAAATGAATGTATGAAATAATTTTCACAGTAGTTCTTGTGATTCTACTTGCTAAAATTTATCCACATATCAGTGTCTCACTTATAGGATTCTAGAAATTTATATAGAAATGATACTGGACATCACATTAATATCACTCTAGTTGAATAGTTTCAACATTAATGATCATTTGAAAGGATATATAGTAAATGAACATGAGACCATAACATATATGTTAACTCCAACTGCAATAAATTTTAATGAGCGGTATGGCCAATTAGGAAATTAATTCCTCATCAGCAGCACTAGAACCCAAACATAGGAAATCCACAATTTCAAAAACTGTTAAACCAATCGAAATCAGAATAGTCAGCAATATGTAATTAATGATCATTTGAAAGAATCTAAACAATAGTTGACAAAACAAGTAACATTTCGTTTGCATTACCGCTAATTGCATTTTAACCACAGTATATTTGTTATACAGGAAGTGAAGATAGGAAATCCAGAGTCAGCCAATGCTTCTGGTGAGTGTTTATATGTCGTACTTCAGAAACTGTTGGCATGTTTTATTATTGTATGATATGTCAATTTATGTAGAGAAAAAGTGACATTGATATTGACAGAATAGTATTGAGATCTATATGTTTGTGTTCACATTTATTTTGAGCTATTAAATTTTATAACTTGAATTACATATCACACATTATGAGTTTAGGAATTGTGTGCCCCTGTTTATATTGCCAATGACTTTTCTAACGAGATTAGTTTCTGTCTTCAAACTTGATCTGTAAGTTGTGGACCACAAAACTTAGATTGTATTCAAATTTTGGGTTGAGAGATCAAAGTTATTCTGGGATTGAAAACCTATCACTTCAGATTTTTTTAAAAAATGTGGCCTCATACATGTTACAATGTAATGGATGACTATTGAAATAACCTTTTTATGACAATCAATGCTGATTTTTTCAAGAAACATTTTAGATTTTATGGCCACTGCTGAAAATATTGATGAGACTGCCACTTCAAGTAAACGATTATTTAAATATTAAAACAAAAAATATAATACAACTGTAAGATTTTGTATTTAATTACAAAAAAGTACAAATACTAAAATAAGTTTATGTATCTGATATGAATACTTTTTATCATGTAATAGGTACAAGTCATATGAATGGTAATATTTTATATGAATGTTTCCAACCTATAAACGAACTTGGGCTGCAAGGATCGCTAATATCTTATATATGATATAACTAAACCTGACCTGTTTTTGGTAGCTGATGTAAATCTACAACTTACTAATGTCTTCTCAATATCACAAGTCCAAAGGACAACACTTGGACAATATTAATGCTGGAGTCTAAACTAAAAAAAAAGTGGAACTTTATACAAGAAATTATTATTTATGAATCTCTAATTTGATAACTTTGATTGAAAAAAAAAATCTACAATGATATTCTCACATAGCCTTAGACAGTGAGCTGAAACTACAATGCAAGTATATTTACCCATCTTTCCTCTAAAATGTCAACACAAAATTCCTGTATACCAAAGGTTACTTTTCAACACAATTTTCAAACACAATTGTAGACACAATCAATAAATATATATTTTTTTTATGCAAAAATGCAGTTAACAGTACAAAGGAGGTGAATGGACTTGAGATACAATGTAATACAAAAGTTACACAGAAAAGAAATTTATTATTGTATGATATTATATGGCAGTATTTCAAATTATTTATTGGAAACTTTTATCATCTATAGAAGCTTGCTGTGTTGCCACCATACCAGGTGTGCTTGAGTTGGCCCGAGTCTTGGGTAAAAGTTTCAAGCCTGAATATTAACATGAGAGCTAAAATGGCATTCTAAGCACCATGGAAATCATTAGCTTTCATAGGTGCCAAGTTTCACATTCAAAAATAACATTGAAATTTGGAGAAAAAAACCTGCTTGTTGTGACTTTGTGCTCTTGGTCATTGATACTCTTTTGGCAAAACTGGTACCCCATGAATGACAAATGATTCCATGGACGACATTAGCATCTGTCCAACCACACATGATATTTTCTCTAGTTATACCTCTTTTTTCTTCCAATTTTAAAGATTTGACCAAGTTGTGATTATTTTGTTAAATATATTGTTTTAAAATAACTTTAAATTACTTCCAAATATATATGTATATATTCATATTATTCTTTTTTTGCATGTTTAATTTAGTCAAGCATGTAGTTAAAAACAAATGCATATGTAATTTTTAGTTCGCCTCATCGAAGTTGAGGAGGACTATTGGAGTACCCCCAGCGTCTGCGTCCGCGTCCACGTCCGCATCCACATTTAGGTATATATCTTGGTAACTATGAAGGGTAGGATCATCAAACTTTGTATACAGATGCATCTTGGGCTATCAAACAGCCTCCAAGAAAATTGGGTCTCTTTGACCTATATTTTCCGCTTGAATGACTTATATTCAAGTTTACGTCCGAGTTCAGATCTCAGTCACTATACATGGTAGGATCATGTAACCTTGCATATGCATGCATCTCTGATGGTAGGTCAGCATCCAGGCAAAATTAGGTCACTTTGACCTATATTTTCCGCTTGAACGACTTACATTCAAGTTTATGTCCGAGTTCAGATCTCAGTCACTATACACGGTAGGATCATGTAACCTTGCATATTGGTAGGTCAGCATCCAGGCAAAATTAGGTCACTGACCTATATTTTCCGCTTGAACGACTTACATTCAAGTTTATGTCCAAGTTCAGATCTCAGTCACTATACATAATAAGATCATGTAACCTTGCATTTGCATGCATCTCTGATGGTAGGTCAGCATCCAGGCAAAATTAGGTCACTTTGACCTATATTTTCCGCTTGAACGACTTACATTCAAGTTTACGTCCAAGTTCAGATTTCAGTCACTATACATGGTAGGATCATGTAACCTTGCATATGTATGCAACTTTGATGGTAGGTCAGCATCCATGCAAAATTAGGTCACTTTGACCTATATTTTATGCTTGATTGATTTACATTCAAGTTTTTGGACAAGTTCAGATTTCAGTCACTATACATGGTAGGATCATCTAACCTTGCATATGCATGCATCTCTGATGTTAGGTCAGCATCAAGGCAAAATTAGGTCACTTTGACATATATTTAATGCTTGATTGATTAACATTCAAGTTTTTGGATGAGTTCAGATCTCAGTCACTATACATGGTAGGATCTTGTAACCTTGCATATGCATGCAACTCTGATGGTAGGTCAGCATCCAGGCAAAATTAGGTCACTTTGACCTATATTTTACACTTGATTGATTTACATTCAAGTTTTTGGATGAGTTCAGATCTCAGTCACTATACATGGTAGGATCATTGTAACCTTACATATGCATACATCTCGGATGGTAGATCAGCATCCAGGCAAAATTGGGGTACACTAACAATGTGCCATAACGAGGCGAACTCTGTAATCGTTGATTACCTATGTTTAGATTTGAGTGCATGTACAGTATTATTTACAAAAAATATTTATCATGATTTTGGTCAGATGTTCTTCATATGATCATGTCATATTTTACAGTTTGATTTAAACCTATATACTATACTTAGTTTTCTTAACACTAGTGAGAACTGCAATTTAGTTACAGTATATTTGCAAAATCATTATCATTAGAATCAAAATTAGAACCTTTTGGAAAATATCCAAGAAAATTTGGTAGAACTTTCAATATACTAGGCTAAGAGGGTTGGCTTTTAGTGATACCTTTAAGTATCCACCTAGTTGTCTTTTTGTACAAAGCATCACTTTATGCTAGTGGTTTGTTTCTGTAGAAAACTTTGTATAGAGGTTGAAGGAATTTTTATCATTGTTTTTTGTTTCACAAATATTAATGTGAGAACAAATATGTAACAGAGACTCACCATTAATATACTTTTTCTGTGTCTTATAATGTAATTAGTATAAATCTCTGAATATGTCTATGCTAAACTAATGTAGAGGGTTTGTTTAATAAGGATTAAATGGAAGAAGACCTGACTTGTGATTGAAGTCCATGATTTAAAGCTTTTGTGGTTACACATTTTTAATATACGACTCAAAAAAAATTATTTAGGACATATATTATGATACTGGCATCATCGTCAGCTGCGTCTTTAGATATTTTTTCAGTGCAGTTACTTTTAGTTCTGGTTAAGGGAGTAGGAGTGTCAGAATTTTTGTAATTAGAATTAAAATTCTGACCTTTTGTTTTGAAGAGCACTACTAATGGAACAACTTGAGCAAAAAATTTTGAAAATCTATGTAAGAATATTTGAGATATAAGACGTCAAAATTTTTGCAGGAAACAGATCTCTCTAGAGTTTTCCTTCAATTTGCATAAGATGTTTATAGGCCTTTAAATATATGAAATTATAATTGGAAGTTGATTAAATTTTATACACACTTTATTTTATGTATATTAAAGTGACTTATGACCATGAAAATGTGATCCATGTGCAAAAATTTAAAGCACTGTTTGAATGGATAAAACCCGAAGATATAGAATGCTTCTGAAATCTGACGCTGGTACTCCCTTAAGCAATCCTTATGAAATTTCAGCACAATGTTTTTTGGCAAAAAAAGAGGGCTAGGATTTTGGGTATTGTGGTCAAGTCTTCTATCTGATTTTAATGGAATTTGTTTCTTTGGATTCCTCTTGGAGTAAGATTTAAGTAATATGAGACCAATTTAATGTAACAATTACTGTTTCTAGCTGTAATGGGCCAAAGTAGGTCAAAATTGCAATTGTGCAAATTACCTTAAATTTTTGTTTTTCATTGGATTTCAGTGGGATTTTTTCTTCTTTGGATTCCTTTTTGGGAGTCAACAGATTTCGTGTAGCTCTTGCTGTTCCAGAGCTTTAAGGGATCAAAAGGGCTAATTGTTTATTTCCAGCTAATAAATGTCTCAAGCTCTTTACTGTGTTCACATTCATTTTTAATTACACTTGCTCAGATTTTAGTGGTCAACATGATGCAGTTGTATCATGTTGCACTCGGGATAGCCCTTTATTTCCAATTAAAGTTGTTGCCACCTTTGATGAAAGTAATGAGAATTTCGTAAGTGTTCTGAATTTTAAGGTATTCATGAAAGGTTGACAATATACAAAAAATAAAATAAAAATAGGTTTATGTGCTTGATTTTGAGGTACAAGTAGGGGTGAGGCAGCAAATCTCGACATCATTTAAAGTAGAACAGTTCTTGTTTACCAATAAAACTTATTCTTACTGTTCTATTTTGTTTTTCTTTGCAAGCTCTAACTTCATTCATCTTTTTGAAATTAATCTTAAATCATCATAACGTTTTGAATTATGAACAAATAGCAATTGAAGAAAAAATAGAATTTTGTGACTTAAGTCATACAATGCATATTAAGTGGGGCGCAAAATATTGAAAGTCTTCATATATTTCGATTTTTATTCAATGAATTGCTGACTCAATTATTTGGTGTGTGTTTTGGTTTGCTTGCATACAATTCTTTCTGTAACAGTGAAAGGAAAATTTATTTGTTATTATAAAGCTGTCTGACTTTTAATGTCTTACTTGTCCGACTTTAAATGCAAATGTCCGACTTTAACTGTCGCTATTTTTTTTTTCTTCTTATTTTATTGGATATCAACGAATGTTACAAATAATCTAAGCCCATCAGAATGAGAGAAGATCTTTGAATAACACATTCATTGGCTGAAACGTCTAGTGCAGGCATGGTATTAGCCAGGATGTTGGTACAAGCCATCTTGTGACGACCTCATATTATGTGTCCGACTTTCGCCCCTAATTAAAAATTTGACGGGAAATGTCCATCTTAGGTTTTTATAGGCTTTGTGTAGAAATTTATAAATCTTGAAAATCAATTTCTTGAAATTTTGTCCAAAATTCCTTAGGTTACATGCTTTAAAAATATAACATGAAAAGTTGGTGTTCATGGGCAAAATATTTACATGATATGATATGGAAAAAGACGGAGGAGTCCACATATCTGACCAAATGCCAACTGACCAAAAATCAACTGTGACAACTACCTTAATAGTACAGATATTGGCAAACTTATTGATCACTTATATCTCATACTGTTATAATTACATTTCATGTATATTCATTTGAATTCCGTTCATTTGATAGGTGAACACCAATCACGTGGCATATCAATGTGAAGTTGCAATTCCCATGAAACACATTTGATCACATGTTCACCGTGGCGTATTAATTTGTAAAAATAGAATCCTAATGTAGATGATGTGCTTTCCTGTAAATAAATTGTGTTTTCTTACATTTCGGTTAAAATGTAATTATAAGAATTGAATGCATTATTTTGAAGTTTCATATGGATTATGAAAGTGTTGATCGGGTGCACATTTTCAACATGAAGCTCTATCGCGCTTCATTAAAAAATGTTCTTCGGTCAACACTTTCATACCCCAATGAAACTTCAAAATAGTGCATTCAATTCTTAAATGAACAACAATTAAAAAAAACCATTGTGAAGCTTGTGATTGTTGAGTTGAGTTGTATCTTGAAAGGACTTCCATTTTTTTAACACAGCAATCATGAAGGATACAGTGTATATTTATGTTTTGTACATAAAGCAATATGAGCTGTATTTCTTTAAATTTTTGGAAGCTCTGGAAATACATTTATATTTGTTCATGTCTTGAAAATAATATCAGTTATTGTTAAATGCATACAAACATGATTTCAAAACTAACAATAAAACTGATTTAAATCAATAAATGGGAAAGATAATTTGAAATGATAAATGCCTCTGAAAGAAAAAAATACAGCTAATATGAGGAACATCAGTCGGTTGTCTCCCTGTACCAAGTTAGTTTTGTATGGTTCAAAGTGGAGATAATTTGAACATCAGTCGGTTGTCTCCCTGTACCAAGTTAGTTTTGTATGGTTCAAAGTGGAGATAATTTAAATTAGCAGATCAATACCCTCTTTTGAAATTTGAATTAAAAATATCTCCACTTTAACCATATATAACTAACTTGGTTACAGGGAGATAACTTAACGATGTTTCTCATTGCTTTAACATTTTTCATCTCTTCAACCTGATATGTACGTAACTGAAACTAAAAGCATAAAAACATGTAACAATATAGATATATATAAACATATTCATGTATATTATAAAAGAAAACTATAGCATGATGCACTCTAGATATCTTATTGTATAGACATCCCCTATACTAGGTAGCATGTAAATGATATTTTTATTTTTAGCATGAAATTTTTGTTCATGGTTATGCCTTTCTTACAGAAATGTACCATGCAGAAAGTGCTTGTAAGACATGCACACATTAACTTTCCAACTTTTCCTATATCTAAAGAGATTTTCAGTTTGTCAGATTTTACCTTCACTTGCCTTGCTTTGCCATATAAATATTAAAGTCTTCACTAAATATTTATATTGGTCTGTTGCTAATATTTTCCAAAGAATATAAATATACCCAGTATGTCTATACTGTATTGCATGATCCATAATAGGGTTTTGTTATTGGTTTTTTGTTATTTAAACCTTTTATTGAAAAAAAATTGAAATGCATGGTAAATAAATTTTAAGATAAATTATTGGGCAGTGCCTTGTATTTCAGCAAGACAAGTGCAGATAGAACATTTTGTCTCTTTCTGTTTAAGTTTTCTTGTAATAAATAAGTTGCAGTAATTTGAAATCTTAATAAAGCAGCTTTTTTTCTCACAAACAGAATTCTGTGTATACATCATTGTCAATGTTTCTTTTTAATGCCCCCGGGACGATAAGTGGGGGCATATTGTTTTACCCCTGTCCGTCCGTCCGTCCGAGGGGGGTACATGGTTCGTCCTTACAACTCCTCCTACAGTTTTTACGCTAGAAAGTTATTATTTTGCAGATCATTTGTACATATATTGAAGATGTGCATGTGATAAGGATTTTGATTTTGGTGCATTTTTGTAAAAAATATACATTGTTGAACTTGGTAATTTTTGGTGATTTTTCATAGAGGGTACATAATTTGTCTACGCAACTCCTCCTACAGTTTTAATGCTAGGAAGTTTTTACTTTGCAGATCATTTGAACATATATTGAAGATGTGCATATGGGAAGGATTTTGATTTTGGTTAATTTTTGTCAAAAATATACATTGATGAACTTAGTCATTTTTTGGTGGTTTTGTGATAGAGGGTACATAGTTTGTCCACACAACTCCTCCTACAGTTTTAATGCCAGGAAGTTTTTATTTCGCAGATGGTTTGTACCTATATTGAAGTTGTGCATGTGGTAAGGATTTTGATTTTGGTTAATTTTTGTCAAAATGATACATTATTGAACTTAGTCATTTTTTGGTGATTTAGTAATAGAGGGTATATAGTTTGTCCATGCAACTCCTCCTACAATTTTGATGTTAGGAAGTTTTTATTTTGCAGATAATTTGTACTTATATTGAAGTTGTGCATGTGGGAAGGATTTTGATTTTGATGCGTTTTTGAAAAAAATACACATTGTTTAACTTATTTATTGAGTGAATTATTAATAGAGGGTACACAGATTGTCCGCACAACTCCTCCAACAGTTTTGATGCTAGGAAGTTTTTATTTTGCAGTTCATATGTACCTATATTGAAGATGTGCATGTGGTATGTATTTTGATTTTGGTTCTTTTTTTTTTTCAAAAATAAACATTGTAAAACTTTTAATTTTTTGGGGATTTAGTAATAGAGGGTACATAGTTTATCTGTGCAACCTAGAGTAACATGTGTTTAGTGGGGGCATCATATGAGTCATACAGACAAATATTACTAAAAAATCCCAATTTGATTCAAACTTGTGCGGGGGGCATGTCTTCCTCTAGTTTTCATTCTTTTATTTATCTACCAAACTTTGGTAAAACAGTTAATTTTTTTATGAATAGTTAACTGATAATATTTTACCAACTGCTTTTATGTTTGTTTTTTTTTCAGTTTGCATTTTTTTTTACAAAATTAGCTTTGTATTTCTTCACATTTTATTTACATTTAATCAATTTACATTTACACTGATTATCATTTATGGCCTAAGAATTTATAATGTTAAATTTTTGATGAACTGGGTGAATTCTTCACAGAGATTTCATTATAAAATAACAATTCAAAAAAGGTAACCATAAAATCATGTGGTTTAAGGATTGACTTTCAAATTTTTGTTTCAAACATAATATATTCATGGGCAAAACACACTTCCAGGTACAATTTATGTACCGGGGAGCTTCAGAATTAAATGAGACCTACAGACTATTGTCTTTTTTATTTGAATCCACTGCGAGCCAGTTAGATCTGGGCTAATCTCCTTTTAAATCTGTTCAGCAAAGTTTGTAACTCATCCAAGTAGATTTCATATTTGAATGTTTGACCATATGAGGGAATGAATTCAAAAATCTTCCCTGACTCGCTTGTGAGCCTTGGTCGTTATGGTCCTAGTGATGCTTTGAAAATTTAGTCTTCTTTTAAAAAAATCAATCCAGTCTTGATAAATCCCCGTTTTGTAAACTGAGGCATTGTGGGTAACATGATTTTATTGTGTCGCCTGTTGTAAGCAGAGTCGACACATAGGGATTACTATCTGTTGTCATGGTTGTCCTGCGTCATCCGTCGGTTTTTGAATCCGTAACTCCTTCAAAACTACTTGTCCGATTCCAACCAAACTTTCAGGATATGTTGTTCACTTGGTGTAGTCGTGCACCTGATACTTTGAATTTTGATTTTACAGATTTTAATGGTTTGTTGAGCCAAAATTGCTCATTTTTTAGTCTGTCGGTTTGAATCTGCAACTCCTTCATAATTGCTAGTCCAATTCCAACCAAACTTTCAGGATATGTTGTTTACCTAGTGTAGATGTGCACCTGATACTTAGAATTTTGATTTTACAGATTTTAGATTTTCATGGAGCTCATTTATGAGTCTGTCTGTTTTTGAATCCTCAGCTCCTTCAAAACTACTAGTCCAATTCCAACCAAACTGTCAGGATATGTTTTTTACCTGGTGTAGATGCACACATGATACTTAGAATTTTTATTGTACATACTTTAGAGGTTCACGGAGCCAAAGTTGCTCATTTGTTATTCTGGTTAGTTAATCCTCAACTCCATTATAGCTATAAGTCAGATTCAAACCAAACTTGCAGGATATGTTGTTCTCCTGATCTTGTTGTGATACATAATATTTTGATTTTTCAGATTTAAGTGGTTCACTGAGCCAAAATAGCTCATTTTTGTCTCGCCCGCGACGGAAGTCGCGAAAGCGAGATGTATGCGTGCAAAGTATGACAACTGCGACGGCGTTAACTTTTACTAAATGCAGGATATTTTGAAAACCCTTTGATGTAGGAACATCATATTTGGTCCAGTGGTAGTACTAATCAAGTGCTACCTGACGGACATAACGATATGTGACCTTGACCTCAATTTCACGGTCTAGTGGCCACGTTAAGTTTTTCTGCTT
>MJUU01028677.1:99785-130574 GCA_002080025.1 Modiolus philippinarum
GGTAGGTTGATAATATTTGGTATGTAGGTTGGTCTTGGGTAGTACATGTCAGTCCGGCACTTGACTTTTGTCCTTGACCTCAATTTCACGGTCTAGTGGCCATGTTAAGTTTTTCTGCTTAAGTCCATATCTCAATACCTAGAAGTGGTAGGTTGATAATATTTGGTATAAAGGTTGGTCTTGGGTAGTACATGTCAGTCTGGCAGGTGACTTTTGTCCTCGACCTCAATTTTACGGTCTAGTGAGCATGTTCACTTTTCTAATTAGTTCACATAGATTTCACATCAATTTAGAGGCCAGCAGGGACGGGCGAGACATCTTTTAGGGTCTTCACTTGTTCAATTTAGTTTGTTAATGTGGTATTCTTTCAAAACTTTAAGTCATATTCCAACCAACCTTTCAGAATCTGTTGATCACTTGATTTAATTGTGCACCTGATACTTAAAATTTTGATATAACAGATTTTAGAGGTTCAGTTGGCCAAAAATGGCTCTTCTTAAATGCAGGCAACACAAGTGTTCCATGGAACACCCATCAATTTTTTCAAATTTTGGTGTACGAACAACCAATTTTCACCCAATGACGATACATTATTTACGTTCTTGGCAAATCAAAACATTTTGGTGTACGCTATACCCACAATGCTTTAGTTTCTGAGATGGCTTATTCCTGAAAAACAAAAAATTTATCCTTTGAAAACTACCTAACAAGTTGGAACCAAACTAGTTGTCCTTTAAATTGTCCAGGCTGTTGGAGACCTAGTAAGCTCATCTAGCTTTAGCCATTGTGAGCTTTTGCCATCACTTGGCAACTGTCATCCATTGTCCGTTTGTCTGTTGTTAACTTTTCATTCATAGATCTTCTCCTCTGAACCACCGAGACAGTTGCTGAGTGGTTTGGTTATTTTTTTGTTTGACCCCATCCAAAATGGATACCAACCAGATCATAGTTTAATGTAGCACCCTTTTGGGATCGATACATTCATAAGTCTTCTCCAATACAACAACACCACCTGAAACTTGGCACAATAGCATTTGGGTGACCCCTTTAAAAAATTGTGTTCATAATGATAATGTTCATTTCTCATCCAAGGGAGAAGCCAGTGGAATAATGTGTTAACATTAGAACCTATTGCCTCTCAAATTATCAAAAGGCCATGGTTCAGGTGAGCAAAAAAGGCTCTTGAAAACCTCCTGTTTAAACAATGGACTACATGTAGATATAGAAAATGATTTCAAATTTAAAACTGGATCAAATAATGATCCAGTATGGCAACTATTGGTTAACACAATTGAAATTTTACTCTAAGATTTTCCTTTATGAAATTGTAACTATTTAGAACTGAACTTGCAGACATCCCACTTCAGGGTAGTCTCTGGCAGGTTTGTGTCAAATGTGCCGTTTAAGAGCCGTAGACAGAGTGAGAATTACATTCCTTGAGAGCCTCTTTCATTGATAGTTTATTCTTATTGTGGATAAAAAGTCTAGGTGATAGCCTTTCATGTTTCATTTGTATCCCCTTTGATTTAACTTAGTAAGGGCTGCTGTTTGTATTTACTTTTTTTAAACTGCCCTATTCAAAAAAAGAAAAAAAAACAAACAAACAGGGAAGTGGATAAGCTGTCTTTCAATAGCTTCTCCAATACCTAGTCTATGTGTTTTACCTGTATAAAACCTCGTCCTTAATGCTTTTACCAAATAACTTCACTACCAATAAATACCCAGCAATTTCGTGTATAGTCATATATTGGCTAATTCTTACGTCTCAAAGAATCAGTTGTACACAGACAATTTTTCATCAGGATCATCAATGATTATATATAGCTTTGTATACAATGTTGTAAGTTTATTGAATAATCTGTGTATAGATTAAATGTTAATGTATGTAAACACAAATACTGGTTGAATTTATAAATCTTCATTTAAAAAACTTAATTTCACTGACACTATTTTTAATAAGAATCTAAAATGAATTCCAAAATGGGTGTAAATATTGGATATACAGTAATACAAATGATAGAAACTTCCTGACTAATGAACTCAAAATGTTCCAGAATTTGAAGATTTTTTAAATGCAGTTCAATAGTTATGTGGGTATTCTATTTTTAACGAAGATAAAAATGTTTTGGCCAGATGTTTTTGTTTCTCATAAGGATGACTCTCAAGTTGGTGACCAGTCCAAAAAAAAGTCAAATTCTAGTTATTTCCATAAAGTATGTCAAACTTGCCTGCTTTCCCTTATGCTCAGTCATGCAGTAAATGTTGTAAATGAATATCCTTATGTTGTTTTATTAACATTTTAATGTTATAAATTTATGTTTAGTCATGTGTGCTTAGTAAAGTGAGAAATAGTTTTTGGAAAATTTTAATATATTTCTTTGAACATAGTGCTCACTGCTTTGATATTAAAAATACATTTTTATTTGATATTCATGCCACTGGGAAATTTGATATTCATGATGATTTGAATATTAATTTCCATCCAATATTTTCTTTCAGTGGATTTTGATGACATCAGTAGTGTATTAAACTCTCCAGCATTATCAAGTTCTCCACCTTCAAATAATCCAATAGAAAAACAGAAGGAGACTAACACACCTCCAAGTTCTCCCAATGTTAGTCTTGTAGCAGGTCAAAGGTCAGTATCACAGGATTGTAAGTAGTCAGTAGTGTATTAAACTCTCCAGCATTATCAAGTTCTCCACCTTCAAATAATCCAACAGAAAAACAGAAGGAGACTAACACACCTCCCAGTTCTCCTAATGTTAGTCTTGTAGCAGGCCAAAGGTCAGTATCACAGGATTGTAAGTAGTCAGTAGTATATTAATTTATTAAACTTTCCAGCATTATCAAGTTCTCCACCTTCAAATAATCCAATAGAAAAACAGAAGGAGACTAACACACCTCCAAGTCCTAATGTTAGTCTTATAGCAGTTTCTCAGGATTGTCAGTAGTCAACATAATGTAGAAAGAAAATTGTTTCTTTTGTAAATGGTGGTTTACAGTGGGAGACGACCTATGTGAGATGGATGCACATGACCTCGTCTTCCATGAGTAAATGATCAACCATAAGTGTTCATTCTTGTGATACAACAATTGCAGCCATCACTAAACATCATAAAACACGACATCACAATGTACCGGTAAGGTACACTCAAATGGTGACGACGTTACTCACACGGTATAGGTTTCTAGATATTTCTTGTTGTATTTTATGGAAGAAAAAGGAACTTGCATTCGATCAGAATTAAAGATTTGGATATCTATAACTTGTGTTATAAATTCTACATCTTTTCCTCTTGTTTCTCTATGCTCAATTTGAGAAAAGACGAAATTTCTTACACTTGTGAAAGATATCTCAATCTTTAATCTGATCTTATGCAAGATCCAATTAATCTTGAAGCTTCTCGCATTCATATTTAATGAAAAATCTAATGTATAAATGGCTGAGTAATCGCTTCAGAAGGAATCTGATATAGATTTCATTTTTCATGTATTTTAAATTTGAAAAAACAATTTACTACAGAGCATTTCAGTTAACAAGAATCAGAAAGTTTTTTAGCATGATACTCCTTACTTTAAGACGTTATAAAACTAAAATTCAAATTCTTTGTCAACAATTAAATACCATCAATTCAGTTCATATAGAAATAGTAGTTTGTTTGGGAAAGCATTTCTTAAACCTGTGTTTGTGCAACTACTGTCATCGCCCATCATCTGCATCAACAAAAACTTATTTAGCCTTGCGACTAGAACGGATGCCATAAGTTATGAGATTTCCATAATTGTCACGTGACTTCTCATGATGAGAAATGTTTCAAGGTACCTTATTCATAGACAAACCTTTAGTTTACTCTGAGGGCAATTGAAAAAAAAACTTCACCTTTCTAGCCCTTAATGACAGACCTATCTTGACACTGTTGTTACACAGTTATAAAAAAAAAGTTTTTATGCCCCATTGTTCTTACACGTATCAGATATGTGCTTATGGAGAAGATAATGTTTTTCATGCTTTTAGGCAAATATAGATTGTAAAATGTAGTCATTTTACCCCTGCAAACAGAGTGAGGTGGGTAAATAGGAATCACCCTGCACCCAGTCTGTCTGTTATTCAGTTCGTCTGTCTGTCCACACTTCTTGTACACATAACTTCTCTTAAACCAGTAGAAGGATTTTGATGAAACTGTACACAAAGGAAGGACACTGTATGGAGATTTGCATTAAGGAATATAATTATTGTCGGAAACCAGGGAGATAATTCTTTATTCATTCCATCTACACTGATTACCTCGTAAGTGCAACAAGTACAACTCCTCTTCAGAGAGGCCAAAAAAGGGAGAATTTATTTTTGTCTGATTTTGACAGAATATTATCACTGTAACCCTTTTGAAAAGTTATTTCTTGAGGATTATGTCATTGTGTACATAATTCTAGGCCACAGTTTTTATACGACCGCAAAAAATTTGAGGTCGTATAATGGTACGGCGCTGTCGCTGTCATTATCGGCGTCGTCTGTGTCGTCATCTGTAGACACTTTTGTTTTTGGTCAGTAACTTAAGTTCCAGTTGGTCAATCCTTACAAAATTTAAAATAATGTTTCTTGGCACAAAAGAAAGACTTTGAGTGGTTTTGGATTTTGTGGCCCCTCCCGTTATTAAAAAAAAGGACCAAAAAGGGTGTGCTCCTAGGGAAATTTCTAATTAGTATTATGTCAACAGATTTCATGTCGCATGTACTGTTCATGAGATTAATGGGCCCAAAAGGGATGAATCACAAAAATTTTATCTTTTGAATTTTCTAGTTCGATTTTGATGCATTTTTTTTCAATGGATTCCTTATAAAAAATTAATATGGTGCTAAATATTTGATGTTTCCTTGCGGAGCTATGAGGGGCCAAACAGGTCCCAAATTGCAAATGTTCAGATTACATAAAACATTTTGATTTTTCATCGGATTTCGATGGGATTTTTTTCTTTACATTCCTCCTGTCTTAAGCTTTCAGTAGTATGTCAATGGATTTTGCTTATATCTTACCGTTTCCGAGCTGTTAGGGGTCAAAGGGGTAAAAATTCCCAATTTTCACAAATATGTTAATTAACAATGAAGGGATATGGAGTAAATGCAAATGAGACAAAATCTCTACAAATACATGGTAAAACACAGCAATGGAACAACGCTTTTATTGTTGTTCTTCATCTTGAAGTCACCATGAGGCCTTCAACAATAAGCATTACTCATACCTCATAACAAGTTCAAGACGGCCCCTAGCACCGGTTTGAGCAGTATTCATTGCTAATTGCTGAGCAACGCTACATCCATGTCTTTTTATCCTTTGATATCCATGGATGCAGGATCCTCAACAAACATAAACTTTACTGGCAAAGTGTTCTTACAATCGCTATCATCAATTTCCCAACAAAAAGACTAGTAGAGAACGATCACAACATTTAAACAACTACAGGGCACTCATCGAGCCAATTGTAAGAAAACTTGGCATAATAAAATCATGAGAGGTGGGCACAATAAACAGGTGGTAAGAAAAACAATTTTGAATTACAAAAAAAATTAAAAAGCCAAAATTTGAAAGAATGATAGTGCATTCATATGAGAATTTCTTTCAAAAACAAGTACACCATAACTGTAATGTATATAGAGCATACATCTCTCTCAATGGGAATCTTTTTACGGACTCCACACTGCAGGAGAGACAAACTCCTGTCTTAAATTAACAATGAAGGGATATGGAGTAAATGCAAATGAGACAAAATCTCTACAAATACATGGTAAAACACAGCAATGGAACAACGCTTTTATTGTTGTTCTTCATCTTGAAGTCACCATGAGGCCTTCAACAATGAGCATTACTCATACCTCATAACAAGTTCAAGACTGCCCCTAGCACCGGTTTGAGCGGTATTCATTGCTAATTGCTGAGCAACGCTACATCCATGTCTTTTTATCCTTTGATCCATGGATGCGGGATCGTCAACAAACATAAACTTTACTGGCAAAGTGTTCTTACAATCGCTGTCATCAATTTCCAGACAAAAAGACTAGTAGAGAACGATCACAACATTTAAACAACCACAGGGCACTCATCAAGCCAATTGTAAGAAAACTTGGCATAATAAAATCATGAGATGTGGGCACAATAAAAATCTTTATTTCTCATCGGTTTTAAATATTTTTATGCCCCCGTGAATCGAAGATTCAGGGGGCATATAGTTTTTGGTCTGTCTGTCTGTCTGTTTGTCCACAAAAAACTTACATTGGGTATATCTTTTGAATGGTAAGTGATATGGCCCTCATATTTTGCATGTGTATTCCTTATGGCAAGACCTTTCAAACGATACCAAAGTTTGGACCTGGTGACCTTGACCTTGACATGTGATGGACTTTTTGAAAAAAAATAATAAACTTTAACATTGGGTATATCTTTTGAATGGTAGGTGATATGGCTTTCATATTTTGCATGTGCATTCCTTGTGGCAAGACCTTTAAATTGATATCAGAATAGTTGACCTTGTGGCCTTGACCTTGGCCTGTGAACAACTGCATAAAAACTTTAACATTGAGCATATCTTTTGAATGGTAAGTGATAGGGCTCTCATATTTTGCATGTGTATTCCTTGTGGCAAGACCTTTCAAATGATTTCAAAATTTTTGACCTGGTGACCTTGACATGTGATGGACTTTTTGAAAAAAATATGAACTTTAACATTGGGTTTATCTTTTGAATGGTAAGTGATATGGCTTTCATATTTTGCATGTACATTCCTTGTGGCAAGACCTTTTAACTCAACTGGTACCAGAATAGTTGACCTTGTGACCTTGACCTTGGCCTGTGAACAACTGCATAAAAACTTTAACATTGAGCATATCTTTTGAATGGTAAGTGATAGGGCTTTCATAGTTTGCATGTGTATTCCTTGTGGAGAGACCTTTCAGTTGGTACCAGAATATTTGACCTCGTGTCTGGTAAAATTTCACCAGAAAAATGAAATTATATTTTGTTTTATTTTATATATATATAGAAATTAAACTTATTTATGTGAAATGTTTCTTGATATCTATACAATTTTTTTTGTTAAAAAGGTTTTTTAAATCAATTAGCATATTTTCTTCATTTATTCACTTTCATTTTACAGGTATTTACATATGTATTATATATATATTTCAATGATGAGGGATGTTACTAAAAATATCTATTATTTCATTTCTTCTCTTCTGTGTATTCCTCCACTTTTGGGGAACCAGTATTGATGATTCCTGGTTTAATCAAAGTACTGATAACACTGATAGACAGAACACAATGAGTTGACCATAAATGTTCCAAAAAGGGGGGGGGGCCTGAAATTTGTTTTCTTAATAATGCTTGGATAATGATTAGAGGGTTTCATTTGGGTGACTTCTGTGTTTGCATCCAATTGCAGTCATCATTTGATTTCATTAAACTTTTCAGTTGATACCAGAATTTATTTCTACAAATTATTTTTGTAAGAAGGACATTCATTGTTCAAAGTTGCTAAATGTTTCTTCTTTACTTCTACCCGGGGGCATAAGTGTTTCACAAAACACATCTTGGTATTTTTTTTTCCCTAGTTTGTGTCCAGCTAATTACTGTTTCAGTCTCCTTATTGTGTCCAAGTAGTTACTGTGTCAAGCTGTTTTCTGTGTCCAATTTACTTTATAATGCACTTGTTCAAATTTCAGTGGTCAACATGCTGTGGTCGTATCATGCTGTGCTCCGCGTAGCCCTTTATTATATTTTTAGTTTTTACGAAAATTTCAGACAATGATCATTAGGAGGCTGGGATAAAAAATAAATAAAAATCTCATTGGATCAGTGATTTTTTTCAATATCAAAGTTATTCAAGATTGTAATGACTAATGTTTTTCAAGATGGTCTCTTCAGTTATAATAATGTGGAAATACCAATAAAAAGTGATTTAGAGCACAAGATATGGTTTTCAGATCAATTATGCATAAATATTTTTTGCGTAAATAATACAGGGTTGGGGGGAATGAAAAAATAAAAATTGAGCAATTTTCAAATTTTTTTTTCCGAATTTGACAAAATTTAGGGTCGGTCGGAGTCCTAAACTTAAAAAAAAAATATGGCCCTATTGCATTCACACTTATACTGTGTCCACAGCTGTATTGTGTCCATACTCACTCATGGTTTGTCTTTTTAACTTCTTACTACTTGGTATTCTTTGGTAGGAAGTTTTTATATTGTAGGTTGTTTGTACTAAGTATCAAAATGTGCATATTCTAAGGATTTTATTTTTTTTTTTTACTACCAGTCCTACATTCTTTTCTCATGTAATAAAAGTACTGTATATTTTTCAGTGGAGCCATTCCCCCAGTAGGAGAATTGTTAGAATTACAAATAGAATATTGGACTTCTAGTAGTAAAGTGGACACATCTGACAAAACAGCTAGTAAGAAGGACAGCAATAAAATAACATTAAAAACAACATTTAAGTATATCCACATACAACGACTGGCACAACCTGGTATATCTATGTCTGAATTACAGAATGCTACATTTTCTATGGTAGCTATCATGAAAGAAAAGAAACAAAAAAGTAAGTCAAGTAACATAGGTATTAAAACAAATTCAATATTCTTTGTGATGAGATTTTCACTTAATGTTCAAAAATCTTACTATATCTGTAGTCATTTTATGACAACATTTGTTCAAATGTACACTTGTTTGTTTGCTTGGGTTGTATCATGTGGTAATATTATTATCAAACTTTACACAAAAAAACATGGTACTATTTGCCTTTCAAGACAGTGTTCCTGAATTTGACCTTGTATTTACATGCCCCTGCAATAGGAAGCAACTGTAGACGTAAATAACAGAAATTTAAAATAATATGAACTTTTATTTGTCTACTTGCTATATTTTATATCTTGATAGATTTCATAGAACAGTGTTCTGATTTTTTGTCCCCCGCCGCAACGCAGAGCCGGGGAATAGAAATGCAGGGCGTCCGTGCATCCGTGTGTCCGTCCGTCTGTCCGTCCGTCACACTTTCTTGTAAGTGCTCTCATGCATACAAATTAAAACCGATTTTCATGAAATTTATACCAAATGTCTGTATCACTAATACCTTGGTCATGTTTGAAAATCAGCCTTGGTCGATACTTTTTGACGGAGTTATGGGACTTTGACCGAAATCATGACTCTGTTTTATCCAAAAATTGACCTTGTAAGTGCTCTCATGCCTACAAAATTTGAGGGATTTTCATGAAATTTATACCAAATGTTTATACCATTAATACCTTGGTTCAGTGTGAAAACCAGCCTTGGTCGATATTTTTTGACGGAGTTATGGGACTTTGACGAAAATAATGACACGATTTTAGCCCAAAATTAACCTTGTAAGCGCTCCCATGGCTACAAATTTTGATGTATTCTCATGAAATTTATACCAAATGTTTATACAATTGATACCTTGGTTAAGTTCGAAAATCAGCCTTTGTTGATATTTTCTGATGGAGTTATGGGACTTTGATGAAAATAACGACACTGTTTTAGCCAAATTTGACCTTGTAAGCGCTCTCATGGCTACAAATTTTGGAGTATTCTCATGAAATTTATACCAAATGTTTATATCACTAATACTTTGGTCGAGATTGAAGATCAGTTTCGGTCATGACTTTTTGACGGAGTTATTAGACTTTGACCAAAATAACAACACCATTTTAGCCCAAAATTGACCTTTTAAGCTCTCTCATGCCTACAAATTTTGCTGGATTCTCATGAAATGTATAGCAAATGTTTATACCACTAATACCTTGGTCAAGTTAGAAAATCAGCCTCGGTTGATATTTTTTGACGGAGTTATGGGACTTTGTCGAAAATAATGATTCTGTTTTATCCAAAAATTTACCTTGTAAGCACTCTCATGGCAACAAATTTTGACAGATTTTCATGAAAATTATACCAAATGTTAATTTCACTAATACCTTGGTCAAGTTGGAACATCTGCCGTGGCCGATCCTTTTTGTATCCATACATATTTAATTCTGGAACTGCCCTGAATGTTTGAAAATATTTCAATTTCATATACAGTATACTACAGTATATTGCATGAGCGGCGGGGGACCCAGGAATTCTATTCTTGTAAATTTTTAAGGGTTTCTTGAATGTAAATCTGGCTTGTCCAGTTTCATGTGGTCTCGATTGAGTGAAAATTTTAAAGAACGGCAACAAAGTCAGTAATTGGCTTGAAGAAAATTATTATCTTATGGTTTTAAGTCGATAATTCCATAGGCAGATGGACTTCTAGATGTAAATATGTGTCAGAATGGAATTATTGGGTCACAAAATATTTCATTGCAAGGGAGGGCAAGCATGGTGGGGTTTTACCTGACATCAGTAGATAATTAAAACAATGAGTTGTCAAAATACATTGTTTAAAAAAGCATAAATATACTCTGAAGTAGACATAGCTTGATTGGTATCTGGTATGAGTACTAAAATAATGAAAGTAAACTTTGAAGTTCTGTAGATGAACAAATTGTGTCTCTTCAGTGCAAACATTCAAACGGTCGGCAGATAAAAAAAACAAAACATCTGAAACAGAAGAAACAGAACAACTCTCAATGGCCCAAGTGTAAGGTCAAATCAGCTGTTACAGAGCTTTGCACATAGTAGTAGTACAAACTATAGCAAGGAGATACACTTAGGGCATTAATTGTGTAGTGAAATGCCAAATACAGAATAAAATTTAATTTGTCATTACCAACTTACTGTATCTTTCCTTTTTACACATTGTTTCTACAAAAAATCAATTACATCAAGTTTCTTAAACAAAAGTTGATTGATTGTCCTTGCCACTATTATCATCTTATACATATATGTTTGTTGTTTTTAAAAATTACATCAGACTTTTTCAAGTAGGAGATTTTATTTAGCCTGAATTATACAATTATCATATCTTCAGTAATGAGATTGAAAAAGGCCAAAGAAGCAGAATCAAAAAGTCACACAGTGGATGGAATCAACAGATTAATATGTACATCTAAAAGTCAAAATCATTCTCTAAAAGGTATGTACAAAATAAACTAATGTATACAAAAGTATGATTTTGTCCAAATGTCGACAGTTTCAGCTTTGTCATGGTTCCAAGAATAAGAGTCAGTTGAATTATATATGGATCTTGTATTTTCGTAAGATTTGTATCTTGTCTCTGGGGTTATATATTTGCTTTGAAAGAAGGGGGTTAGAATAATGTCTGTCTGTTTACTAATAGACCACCTTCTTACTTCTTTTTTTAAAGAATTGCTTTAGTTGACCTGGGGTAAATCGGCGCAAATTGCTTCACTAAACATTGTGATGTTGGAAAATCTATATTGTGACGTCAAAATTTTCAGGGAAAATTCACCTACTGGAAAGTCGTCTATCTTTTAATTTTCTGTCACATTTTGTATCTGTGAATACTGTTATGTAATTTAACACAATTCAAATCTACAATTTTATGTGATTTCTTTTGCAGTGACTGTTGATGGAGTTGAATGGACAGGTGTGAAATTTTTCCAGCTATCATCACAATGGCAGACACATATCAAACATTTCCCTGTAGTATTGTTTGGGTTTTCTGACAGTTGACAGTAAACCTAACTGTTACCAAGATGCAGTTCATATGAAGATACTGCCAAATTAGCAATATTATCTTACCAATTCCAGATCTACCAAGAAATCAATCCAAAATCTCATGAGCCAGTCATGATCAAATTATACATTCATGTCAGCATTTAGATCCAGTCTATATCATATGTATTGTTTATTTGTTTTGTTACATTATAGTTTCCTGTTACTTTAGATGTGTTAGGACCTGTTGTAAAAAATCAATTCACATATAATATATACATGTAGTTTATTTAAAGTAGGTATATTATACTAGATGAATTACCATTCCTAATTAGAAACATAATTGATAGTAGGACTTTATAATTAAGTGTAAGATATTAATACAGTGAAACTTGATTTAAGAGGTCACCTTTGGGAAGGAGTCAAACTGTTTTTTTAAGAAAGGTCGCCTTTTAAATGAGGTTATTTATATGAAATATACTTTGAAGGGAACTATAAAAAGTGATCTTTAAAATCAGGTGGCCGCTTATTCAAGGTGACCGCTTATTCAAGGTGACCACTAAGCAAGTTTGACTGTATTTACTGTATACAGTGAACAATTTAGTAACGACCTATGGGGATTTAAAGTCAAGCTGCATAAAATTAAAGTTTCTAGTCTCTAGTTTGTGATATTTCTAGCTCAGGAGAAATATTCGACGGCATTTTTAGCCGAGTTGCAACGAAGTTGAACTCGGCTATTGGTTTTGTGTTGCGGGCAGGCGTCAATCATTGGTTTCCAGATGATCACTCAAAAAGTTTACATCCTATTGAGATGAAACATGGATATATTGTTTGGTACCAAGAGGGGTGAACCCCATTGATTTTGGAGAAAGAAGGTAAAAGGTCAAGGTCACACTGACGGAAAATAGACTGAAAATTTCAGAAAAATTTGGTTTCTGGATGATGACCATAGTTGCCAACTCACATGATTTTCGCGTGTTACACACGCTTTTTCAACGGTTTACACTCGTAGGTTTTGTCACATGGCGTGTACATGCTTTTCAAAACTTCACACGCCATTACACCCTTTTTCGTTGTTTACGTTTTTGGTTATTAGCGATATCGCATTTTTCGTGGTTCTCTGGACTTTTCCACGACCTTTGATAATATTTTTGGTTATTAGCGCTATTGATTCCCGTGATTCTCCGGACTTTTCATCACCGTACCTTAAATTGCCAACTTTGATTCGACCAAAGAACTGATTTTAAATCGTTTCAATAAATTTCTTGGTTGTGTACGATGACTGAAGACACGAGTGCAAATAGAAAACAATATTTTTGTACCGGATTAGTGATACCAAAACAAAATTTGGGACTCCGAGTTTGATGAATTAATTTGAAGTCAAAGAAAGTGATCTTGGAGTAGGGGGGCAATGCAGTTTACACATTTATATTGGATCATTTACAGAAAAATATACAAATTCTAGGGCTCATTTGAAACCACTCATCTGTCAAAACGGGTCTTAGCCTATTTCCTCCTTGCCAGCTACAAAAAAAATTGTTGAATGATATAATCATCAAGGACTAGGCTGAGAACTCTGCTGACTTTTGCCTTATTGACTTGTAACAACCAAACTTGTAATTGTTTTGAATATATACCTAGTCAGGTAGTTCTAAAATCATCAAAACAGGCAAATGGGCATTTATATAGGCAAATTAATTTTATATAAATTTTGTTCAATAATTAGAAAGTATGTCGCGTGTTTTCACACGCTTTTTGGTATCACATGTCATGTCATGACATGATTTTTCATTGTCAGAAGTTGGCAACTATGATGATGACTCAAAAAGTTTACATCCAATTGAAATGAAACTTGGATATATTGTTGGATACCAGGAGGGGATGGACCCTATTGATTTTGGAGAAAGTAGGTCAAAGGTCAAGGTCACTGAAGGTCACAGTGACCGAAAATAGATTTACATATTGAAATTTCAAGACATGAAACTAGAAAAAAGACCTTCTTGAATTCTTAGACTTTTGGATATTAGTTAGGAAAGATAATAGATAGACAATTTTAGAAATATTTGGGTCTTCACATTAACTTGGTCACATAATATTTGAAGTTGCAACTCGGCTTGTGCACCTTGGTGCCATTTAGATTTTATTATTTGATGCTACGCATGTCAAGTGTAATATTGAACAAATGAAAAAAATTCACTGCACACAGTAAAGACTTGAGTTTTTGTGCAATAATTTTTATTTAATCTAAATCTGATAAGCATAATGAAGAATCAATTTGTACATAAAAATGAACATATCATGTACAGTGTACATAGTTTTTATTGTAAATTAAAATGATAGGTTGTGTCAAGCATAAAATTTATTACTGAGTAAGAAATGATATTATCGTCTAAGAAATTGTTAAAGGAGAAGCCATTGTACCAATGAAATCCATATTTTATGATAATGTCTGTAATCCAAAAGGGACATAATTAGTTATTTGTTTACAGACAGTGTCTTAATAAACAGACTAAACACAGCCTTTTGTACCAAAAAACAACAATCACAGAGTTTTGGAATGAAGTTCAGTTATGTAAAAGTAGAATGTTTTTATACGACTGCAAAAATTTTTGCGGTTGTATAAGGCCCTATCAAGTTAATTTGTAGATTCTCATCCACCTGTAACAAAAAATCTGGGGCGGGTGGGAGGGTTTTATTTTATATTTTTTACCGATTTTCACTAAAATTGATAGGAATTTAAAGAATTTTTTTGAATAATTGAAAAAAAAAAAAAAAATGAGCGTAGAAAAAATGGGGCGGATGGGGATGAGAATCTATTAATTAATTTGATGTGGCCTTATGGTATGGTGCTGTCGGCGGCGGCGGCGGTGTTGTCGTTGTCGTCGTTGTCAGTAGACACTTTTGTTTTTGGTCAATAACTTAAGTTTCAGTTGACGAATCCTTATGAAATTTTAACACAATGTTCCTTGACACAAAAGGAAAGCTTGGCTAAGTTTTGGTCATTGTGGCCCCACCCTGTTTTAAAAAGGGGCCAAAAAGGGTTAAATTTGATGTTTTCACATATTTGACTGTAGAATCTTTATTATTTATCTGATTTTGATGGGGTTTCTTTCAGTGTCCTCCTGAGGAAATTTCCAATCAGTAGAATGCCAATGGATTTCACGTGGCATGTACAGTTCACCAGATAAATGGGGCCCAAAAGGGGCGAATTTCAAAAAATTTAACTTTTTTATTTTTAGTTCAATTTTGATGCAGTTTTTTGCAGTGGATTCCTTATGAAAAATTAACATAGCACTGCACCATTAGATTTTTGATAATTTGTATCTATTCCAAGCTATGAGGGCCCAACAGGGCAAAAATTGCAAACATGCAGATTACCTTGAAATTTTTATTTTTCATCTGATTTCAATGGGATTTTTTTCTTTAGATTTCTCACATAGTAGGCTTTCAGTATTATGCAACTGATTTGGTGTTGCTCTTACCGTTTCCTAGCTTTTAGGGGTCAAAGGGGCCAAAACTGCAATTTTTAGAAATATGTAAAATCTTTATTTTACATCAGATTTTGATGGGATTTTTTCTTTGGATTCCTCTCAATGTAAGCTTTCAGTAATAAGGTAACGGATTTGATGTAGCTCTTACCGTTTCCGAGCNATAAGGGGTCAAAGGGGTCAAAATTGCAATTATTAGAAATATGTGAAGTCTTTACTTTTCATTAGATTTTGATGGGATTTTTATCTTTAGATTTTTCTCATTGTAAGCTTTCATTGATAAAGCAGTATACTTTGCATTGCTCTTTGGTTTCCAAGCTAAAATGGGTCAAAGGGGCCAAATTACAATATTTCAAAACATGTGAAATCTTTATTTTTCATTGGATTTCCACCTGCAGAGTTTTTTCTTTGGATTTCTCTTGATAGTAGTCAACACAATTTCTTAGCTCTTACAATATCCTAGGGATTAAAAGGGCTTATTTTTATTTTCACTAGTTTGTGTCCAGTTAATTTATGTGTCAAGATCCTTATTGTGTCCAGCAAATTACTGTGTCAACATACATTTAAGTTTAGACTTGTTCAAATTTCAGTGGTCGACATGCTGCAGTCGTATCATGCTGTGCTCGGCGTAGCCCTTTTTTATTAATATAAGTAAAATGACAAATGTTGTACATTCACGGGATTATTATTTGAGTAGAGGAGAACTAAAATATCTGAAGATTTATAATTTGGTTATCAGCCTTTTTATGAATTAAAGAAAAGATGAAGTTGTTATTACTGCCATTGACTTCACATAAACAGACACTAAAGGTTTTTGTTGGTTTAGCTAACTGGAGAAAATAGTAAATATTGTTAAAATATTGGTGCAATATTTGCATTTTTCTATTGATACCAAATGGTGTTTTGAACGTAGTTGTTAATTTTATTTACCAATATTTATGATGAGTTCCTTTGTTAAGTATATGATGCCTGCCGTAGTCTGTTGTATCTAATGAATTTTAAATTTATGAGGACTTTTGCTTATACTTTTTACATTTGTTTGAAAGTTTCAGAGAAGCCCCGTAGTTGGGACAGAAATTGGTGGAATTTTATAATATTGATCAATTCTACTCTTGAAAATCCAGTTTAAAAAAGCGTTTGTCTAATATCAGATTGATAAGAATGGCTGATCTTGACAAAAAACGTGTTTTTCTAATATCAGATTGATAAAAATGGCTGATCTTGACAGAAAACGTGATGGCTGGATAGCCTAAAAAATTTCGAAACCCTTGAGGGGCCCATGACCCCCGGGCTTGAGAGGACCCCGCTTTGCAGGGTCAATACTCCTATTTTTCTTCAGATTGGGTTTGCATCTCTGAAGTTTACCAATCAAACCACACTCAAAATGAATCCATAATCATGAACAGGGGATCTTATGATTAACAAATAAAATTTAAATATCAATGAAATGTCAATTTTCTTCTATCATACCTAAATTGAGATGAAACTTACTGTAAGATACCTTGATATATGATATTTTTGTCAATGACAATGCAGTATTCATTACCAATCACCCTATTGTAGATGTAACTATCGGCCAGCTTATTATCAGTATTTCATGTTATGATATTTCTTGCCACTTGTTGATACATCACCGTGCTTAGTAGATTATTTACCGAGGTAGTGTGAAGTGTTGTAGATATTGTTGTTATTGAGCAATATTTTTTGTTAAGTGTATAGTTCTAGATAAAGTAATATAAATGTGTTTACAACAAAGCTTTTAACATTTTTTGTCAGAACATAAAAAAAAAATTAAAGTGCTGTATCCCCAAATAAGAAAAAAAAATGATGAGCTTATTGAACAGAGATGGTCTTGATTTTATAATATGGTTCGAACTATAGATACTTTCAAGTTGTTTTATAACAACTTTTACTGATTTGTAAACAAATTTTTTCATGAAAAAAACTAGTCTCAAAAGTATTAGCATTTCAAAACTTATGAAGCTTATTCTTTATATTTGTAATGAAATGAGATTCCTATATTTGTATAAAAAGATTTATTCCATAATATATATGGCTAAAAGTGACGGTTGATTCTAGTTTTCATTTCCAATTTGTGCTTGTTAGATACGCAGAGCTTTGTCAATAATTGGTGCCAAATTTAGTTCATTTTTGTTTGGCTTTAGATGTTGTGTATTATCTGTAATCCAGAAGTATAATATGTAGAATAAAGAGTGATTTCCATGCTCATTTAGATGTTTTAGTAAAATTATGTACCCTGCTGAAAAAAATAGCATATTTCATTTGTACATTTTGTGAAAATATTGGTGCTGTGTGAAGGAAAATGAACTTTCCTGACAAAAGTATTAGCCAAAATTATTTTCCTATAGTTTGATAATATATGTTTCTCAGTATGAATAGGGTACATGATGTTTGTTGAATAGTTGCAATATTGCTTTATTTATTTGCATTATTTTACACAGTATTTTAATATTTTATATTGTGAATATAGCCAGTTGTATATTATTTTTGTTTTAACCTTTTACATTTTACTTTGTTAATAACTATGAAGAAACAAGTTCTCAGAAAATTCTCAAATGTAATTTGCAAAGTAGGTTAAACATGTTGCTTCATATGAGCAATAAAATGCAGAATATTTTATGTGATGTAATGGTATGATATTGTCTCCAGAGTAAGAATCTATGAATAGTTGTTTTATTGAAACAGATAAATTGCTTAATGTCAGGGAGATTGTTGACTTAATTTTTATGATCAAGCTAGTTTCAAGCTAGCATAGCATATTTTCCTGTTCAGTTTGTTTGAAATGTTTGAAATGTTTCCCTTGCCACAAAGTTAGGATTTGAAGCAAACTATGCCAATTAATAATCCTTGTTCCAATGGTAAGAAGATGGAAAAATCACTTGTTCAATAAAATATCTTTTCTAAGTCAAAGATCAGTGCTAAAAATAGAGAACCAAACATTTAATATTGGTGAACTTTCTTTTGGTTGAGAAAGAATGAAATCTCCAGAGATTCATTGGTGAACAATTTCTGTATTATGCCAGATTTCCATGTTAAAACCTTATTTTCCCCTATTTATCTCTATACAAATAGGTAAAGTTTTCCATATTTCCAGATTTTGGCACTTTCCACACTTTCAGCCATGAAGATTTAATGATTTCTTTTTTTTTATGCCCCCAGATCGAGGATCGGGGGCATATTGTTTTTGTCCTGTGTGTGTGTCTTTGTCTCTGTCTGTCCGTGCGTACAAAACTTTAACCTTGGCTATAACTTTTGAACTATGTAAGATAGACTTTTGATACTTGTCAAGTGTATAGGTCTAGTCAAATATGCAAAAAAAAAATGTCAGGTCAAAGGTCAAGGTCACAGGTCAAAAAGGTGTGAAATTGGCTTTTTTCACATATTGAACAGTAGAATCCTTATTATTCATCCTATTGACACAGGGTTTGTTTTATGTTATTGCTAATAAAATTGCGCAACTGCAGTATGCCGACAGACATGAGGTAGCATTTACCGTAACAAGAGGTCCAAAGGAGGACAAATGAAAAAAAATTAATTTTAAAATTTTTTGTGGGATCTTGATGCAGTATTTTTCTGTAGGTTTCTTGAAGCATGCTTAAACAGATACATTAAAAAATTAAAACCATTACAGTAAACAAAAGGCCCAAAGGGGCTTCATCTGTATCAGAATAAAGCAGTTGAATTGGGTGTTTTTATGGTAAAAACAACTTTTGAACTATGTAAGATAGACTTTTAATACTTGGCAAGTGTATAGGTCTTGTCAAGAGTAACACAAATATGCAACCAAAAATATAGGTCAAAGGTCAAGGTCACAGAGGTCAAAAAGGGGTAAAATTGGGTATTTTCATATATTTTATTGTAGAATCTGGGGGCATATGTAGTGTTTCACAAACACATCTTGTTTTTTAAATAGAAGATAACTGTTCAGATAATGAAAGGAGTGTAATATGCAATAAAAAGGATATAACAAGCCAACACTACATATAGAAAGTGTATAAATATTGCTCCTATACATTATTTCCTTGTGTTACAATGTTTAATCCAGACATTCTTAGCCAGAAGATGTAGAACAGTATTGATGAGATAGTGAAGGGACACATTCAAATAATTTTTGGTTATATATATATATAAACACTGTAAGAGCTCCAATGGGGCAAATACTTTACTTATTACAGTAGTGCCTCCATTATAAGGTCCCTCCCTAATAAGACCGCCTCCTTTATGTGGCCACATTTCTCATGCATTAATCACTTGTAATGCATTTTGACCTCCCAATAAAGACCACTTCCCTGATCCAACCAAAGACCACCCTTTTCATGTTTAAAATGAATGTACTGCCTCCCAATAAAGACCAGTTTTACTAATACATGTACTATTTTTCATGATCAGTGAAATTTTCTCTTTCCTTAAAAAAGTATATCAATATTTAATGAAAAGTAAGATGGTGCATAAGTAAATTATGTTATTGTGAGAGATAAAATTAATGAAAATTAAGAAGTGTTATTTCATATTTTGGGGGGGTTATTGAAAAAAACTAAAACAAAACAATCAAGCCATACATGAATTGACAAGCCCAATAGTGATTATTAGTGCAATTGTCATTTTACATTTTTGGAAAAGTTATGTTTATTAACACATATAATTACCCCAATAATAATCACAATAGATGGTGATTAATCTTTTGTCCTAAATTAATTTACCCCAGGAGTAATTAGATGTGTCAGAAATCCAAGGAAACATTTGATTAAAAAGTTAAAAAAAAAATTTAGTATATATAACCAGTAGAAAGTTCTTTCCTTGTCATAATTAAAAGAAAAAACATGAAAAGTTAACAGAATTTAAACTATGATACTGTCATTGCGACCATAAATGCTTATAATAATTGATTTAAAATCCATCCTTGAGAACCCATCTTAGTTTGATACCTCCCAAATCAGACCGCCTCCATTATATGACCAAATTCTCTTTGCAGCAGGGGTGGTCTTATAATGGAGGCACTACTGTATAGCCAAATTTCATCGGTTAGTAGTAATTTACAGTACAGTTAATGTGCTCCATGTCTATAATCCTGTATCATGCTGCTGTTAGAATACTTTGTACATTTAGTATGTGTTTGTTTGATATTATATCACTGTTCACAGCAATACATAATGTTTATAAGTTATTTGACAAGTAAAATATCTATTATGTTTTTAACCTTCATAGATCTGAAGTTTATTTCTACTATAAGTTAATTGTATATAAAATATATGATATGCTATAGAAATAAGATATTTAAATTGTTTGGTTATTCCAACAAAAAATTTAAAAATCGTTTGTTCCTGGGTGGTTCACTTAAAAAGTGTCTTGCAAGTCTGCATTGAACCAAACAAAGATGGCTGTCAACAGAAATCATAATTGTGTATTGATCCTTTATGGTACAACAATCAAATTTCCCTGAAGTGTATATTTGAAATAAACTTGATCATAATAGTACCTGGAGGCCTTTATACATATTTTCTTGTATTTCAAGATCTAACTCAAGATGGCAGCCATCTTTGAACTCAAAAAAAAAAAAAATACTCGAGTTTCTTTAATGAAACTTGATCATTTAGATCTAAAATTATCTCATGACTTTGATGATCCCTGTAAAGATTGTTGGATATATTAATGATCAAAATGGCCTTGAGCCATGATCCTGCCCCTCCCTCAAAATCAGGACCTTATAACCTGTAAAAGATTAAAATGATATTCAGTGGTATGGCATGATAATTCAAAACTTGTGACAAAATTAAAAAGTTGTTGAGAAAAATTCTATGAATCATGATCACATGATCACTGAGTCAACAAGTGTGGATCGTATTGCAAGGCCATACAGGAGTCCCCTACCGGTGGAATAATTCAGTGATACCAGCAAAAATAGTTAAAGAAAAGTTTTCCTAGCCCAAGGCCCATAACTTCGTCAAAAATCAATGGACCCAACCCATACTCAAACTTGATCTGTAACCCATAGTAGTTGATTAACAATGCAAATATCAGCTTAATATCTGAAACGGTTAAGAAAAAAAGTCTGGAAAACCTATATTTTACCAAAATTTTCTAAGTCAAAGGCCCATAACTCAGTCCAAAATCAATGGACCGAAACCAAACACGAACTTCATCTGTAATTTATAATTGTTGACACACATACCATGTATTAACTCAATATATTGAACAGTTTAGAAAAAACTCCAGAAAACTGATATCTTACTGAAATAGTCAAAGTCCAAGTCCCATAACTCTGTCCAAACTCAGTGGACCGGAACCAAACACGAACTTCATCTGTAACTCATGATGGTAGACTCACATACCAAATATTAGCTCAATATGTGGAACGGTTTAGAAAAAAAGTCCGGAAAACTTTAGTGTGACGGACTGACGGACGGACTGACGAAGTGCAAACCTGAAGTCCCCTTCGGCGATGCCGGTAGGGGACTAAAAATTAATTCAGTTAGTAGAAGTATGGTGGTTTATTGCCTTGAATACCTGTATAGGTCTCTCACGGCATTTTTAGGTTGGAGGGACGCCCACTCCATTGCAATATAATTTTGGAACGTTGTTCTTCCCATGGTGTTTGGTTGACTGTCGTTAGACTTCGCAATCCAGCTACCTTGGTGGGTCAAAGCCCTAACTACGGTATGCGCCGCTGTTAGCCTGCATGTCTTGGCCCAAGAGACCAAGACCCATTCTACACGTTGAATGGTGCAGTTGCCCAGTCCTCACCATCGTACCGGAGTACTCTCGTGGAGGTGGTCGTGCGTCTTCAAGGACTAAATTCAGTTAACAGGAATTACCGTATATTTTCAATTATAGGTCAGTTTGATTATAAGTCAGAAGGTCTTTTCAGGGCACCAAAGTTTGTATTGAGCATTGATTACAATTATGAGTCAGATGGAGATCATGATCAAGTTGTGGCTGTGTTGTGTACCAAAGACATCCAACATAAAATCACAATAATATATTAAATTGTGTACATTAAAATAAAAGAAAATCTACATGAGATAAGGCCACAGATTTTCATCCCAGCCTCCCCGGATTTTTCACCAGCCTCATTAAAATAATTTTGATTTTTTTGCCAATTTGGGTTAATTCTTGTTTAAATGACAGCATTTTTCGCAAAAATTGATTAAAATTAGAAAAAAAATTTGCTTGCCCGCCCCAAATTTTGATAACAAAATGGATGAGAATCTTTGTAGTATTTTATTATGGCCTAAATGCTGTGTGTATAGCATTTTGTATGTGCTTTTTTCATTTTCAGGCTAAGAAAATGTATTAAGGGGGGAGGGGAGATATGAACTTTGTTTGCTTACATGGTACAACCATTAACCAATAACATGATGGACGAAATGAGATCGAAAGGTCTTCCAATATTAATCATTTTCATATCCAGTATTCATTTATGATTAAGATATAAATTATGATGATGTTGAAAAAAGAATAAACAGAATAAAACCTTCACCATTTAAAATATGATATGACGACCCATGAAGAACGGTTCGTTATTGTCGTTTTTCAGTAATTAGTGAAATCAACATTGTACACAATTAGTGACACATAAATACACATAAAGTACCTCCATGATGCTGAAATGAAAACATCATGAATTTAGTAAGAAAACAGCTAAAAATATTTAGTTTTTTATTAAAAGTAATAAATAATGTCACAGCCAGATTCTTGTTGAGTACTGGCGGGATCATTGTATATGTCTACTGGACATCATACATTCTTGACCTTCCTCCAAGGTTTTGTATTACTCTTACAAGTCGGATCCTTTCTGTTGAAATGCATTTTAGCTTGTAAATTTCCAACTTGTTTATACAAGTATATACGGTACCATAGTAGTTGAACAGGCCTATAAATACATCCCACAATATGATATGGTCATGCAACACTTGCAACAAAATTTCTCAAATTTGTATCATTTATCATTACAGAGAAAAAAAACTTTTACCAATTATTGATAAAAGTCTCTGAAATCGACAAAATTTGTAAAATTGAAGTAGAGACCCAACATCTTAGAAAACTCATCCCATTATATATGATATATGGCATGACCATACTAATAGAAAAAAGAAGGGAAACAGGGAATGTGTCAAAGAGAAGTTAAGTTCGTGAAATGTTTTATATTTTAAAGATTTGTAACCCTAACCCTTTACCCCTAAAATTAATTATAGACAGTTTTAAGTATGTATGCATCAATTATCATTTGAGGGCATTAAAATCTGACATAATAAATGGTTAACAAACAGGGGAATTATTAACTTCCTTAGACAGTAATTGTAAGTTACTGGTAACTGTTTGCAACATCATCAAGGATATATCAAGTTTAAGTTACTCGTGTCTGTTATTATATAAATAATAAAACACATCCTACAGTATTCTATTTCTGTATAAAGTCTATGTCTCAGTACCAGTACTATCTGTTCTATGTCTCATGTCATAATGTTGTAATTGCTTAATACTATCACAGAATTAGGTATTTATACAGTTGTTGAAAAAAAGAAAATAAAGCAGACATCGTAAATATGTGTTATTCTATTATTTACAATTAATCATATTCTATTATTTACAAAAGATGATATCTTTAGCAAGTGCTATAGGATATCTTGCACTGGCTACGATAAAAGTTATTTTGATGCTTTTAGCCAAGTTTTATATTTCGATACACCTGGCTTGAATTAAATGGTGCTGAAAAGTGCTATCCAAGTCTCCCTTACATTTATTTCTGATGAAACTGGAAATCAGATAATTATAGTTGGAAATGCAATACCAGTCTTTCTGGTAATCTCACAGATATTGGTAATCCTACAGAAACCAAAAGTCTGGAGATTTAACTTCTGCAGGATAGATATTGTGATGTAAACTGAAGAAGGAAATTGTATGTCATAACAATAATGTTTCATTGAGTTTATACAAGTACGAAGTATATACACCACAAGAGATTTAATATTATTTTTTACTTTCAAAGACACTTGTCCATCAGTGCTTTTGTGTTTTTGGTTCAATTTAGTGGAAGGTGTGTTGCCTGCATACTTTGGTTGTCAGAGTTGTACGAAAAGTTCCATTAAATGGCAGTGTATAATATAAGAAATCTGGCCTGTGTGTTTTTACCAGAAAAATGTATCAGAATCTTTTAAGCTCATCTGGTCCATCCATCCATCCATTGTCCGTAAACTTTTCATATTTTCATCTTCTTCTCTGAAACTTAATTCAACCAGACTTTAAAGGAGTGATGTATGGAAGGTCCTTCACAAAGATTACTCATTTCATTCTGATCTGATAAAAAAACAGGTCTAACAGCATGGAACATAGTTAAACATTGCAATCTACTGGTATAAGAAAATCAAGATTTTCATCATCTGCTCTAAACCCGTTGAAGCAAATTCAACCAAACTTTACAGGAATGATGTATGGAAGGTCCTTCACTGAGATTGATCATTTTCATCAGATCCAACAAAAAACCTGGTCGCCAGCACTGAGCATAGTTCAGCATTGGACGCTATGGGAAAATTATATCTTCTATGAAACAAATAAAATATATTCAACCAAACTTAAAATTGACAGGAATAGTTTAAGGAAAGTCCTTTAGAAAGAATATTCACCAATAAAAACCATGGAGACCAGCACAGAACATAGTTTAACATTGGATCATATTGGAAAATCATCTGCTGTTGAAGAAAATGTTAATTTAGAAAATCACATTTTCATCTTTTGGTCTGAAACCACTGAAGCAAATTCATAAAATTTACAGGAATGATGTACGGAAGATCCTTAATAAGGAATGCTCATTTTGTTCAGACCCGCTTTAAAAATGGCCACCTGAGCACGGAACATAGTGTATTATTGGAACCTATGGGAAAATTATCATTTTCATCTTCTGCTCTGAAACTATTGAAGCAAAATTTCACTAAACTGTATTGAGATCACTAATGGTTGTTTTTTTTTATTTTGACAATTTAGATTGCTCAATTTCAGATCAATCAGACCTGACAAAACATAGAAAGCAGCCACAGCCTGCTAAGCTCACCTCGTTGCGCAGCATTGTTACATGTTAAACATGTCAGTAAACAGGAATGGACTATAAACATTCTTTTTAATAGATTCATTCATGAGTAAAATGTAAGTCAAAGACCATCATTCCAAAATGCATCACACATACCAATATGGTTTATGTGGGACATGTCAGTAAGCAGAAATAGATCTAACCATTCGAATTAACTAAGTCTCTCAAGCGTTAAATGTAGGTCACAGTCAGCTTGTTGTCATCCCAAAATGCATCACACGTACCAATATGGTTGATGTGGGACAAGTCAGTAGGTGGCAAAGGACTTGAACCATTCTACGTAATCAAGTCGCTCATGCATGAAATGTAGGTCACAGACAACATCCGAAGCATGCATTCTACCTAACCAAGTCGCTCATGGTAAAATATAGGTCACAGACAGCATCCGAAGCATGCATTGCAGTTGTCATCCCAAAATGCATCATACATACCAATATGGTAAACATTAATGTTGGACATGTCAGTAACCGGGAATGGACTTAAACCATTCTACCTAACCAAGTCGCTCATGCATAAAATGTAGGTCACAGACAGCATCCAAAGCATGCATTGCAGTTGTCATCCCAAAATGCGTCAAACATACCAGTATGGTTGATGTGGGACATGTCATTAAGCAGAAATGGACTTTAACCATTCTTCCTAACCGAACGCAAATGCTCGGGGTATCACATAAGCCCCCTTCACTTCGTTAGGTGAGCCAAAAAATGGTTGCAATTGCTTAAAATAGTTTAACATTAGACCCTATGGGAAAATCATATTTTCATCTTCTCTGAAATAACTTAAGCAAACTCAACCAAACTTTACAGGAATGTTATATGGAAGGTACTTTACAAAGATAAACATGGCTACCAAACATTGCAGGCGAGTCTTGGATCCAGCCACAGCCTCCTAGAAAACCAGGTCGCTTACATTCAAATTTACATCTGAGTTTGTAGATAGTATGATCATCTTATTGTGCATATGACAATGAAAGGATATGGAGTAAATATGCTCATGAGACAGTCTCTACAAATACATGGTAATAAAGGGCTACACCAAGTGCAGCATACGACCGCAGCAGTCGACCACTGAAATTTGAACAAGTGTAATTTAAAGTGAGTGTGGACATACAAAAGAGCTTGACACAATAATTAGATGAACACAGTAAGGGGCTTGACCCAGTAATTAGCTGGACACAAACTAGGGAAAATAAAAATTAGCCCTTATGATTCCTCTTTGACCTCTTATAGCTCTGAAAAGGTAAGAGCTTCGCCAAATCCGGTTAAAAAAACTATCGAAAACTTATATCAAGAGGAATCCAAAGAAAAACATCCCATCGAAATCCGATGAAGAATGAAATTTTTAGTTAATCTGCAAATTTGCAGTTTGGCCCCTTAAAGCATTTATAGCTCGTATATGGTAAGAGCTATGCCTCATCTGTTGAAATACCTCTAAAAGCTTATATCAAGAGGAATCCAAAGTAAAAAATCCCATCAAAATCCGATAAAAAATAAAAAATTTTAGGCAATATGCAAATTTGCAGTTTTGGCCCTTTGACCCCTTATAGCTTGGAAACGGAAAAAGCTATGCCAAATTGGTTTGCATATGATCAAAAGCTTATATCAAGAGGAATTCAAAGAAAAAAAAATCACATCAAAATCCAATAATAAAGGGCTACGCCTAGCGCAGCATGATACGACTGCATCAAGTCGACCACTGAAATATGAAAAAGTGTAATTTAAAGTGAATGTCGACACAGTTAAGAGCTTGTCATAGCATCTAGATGGACACAATTAGGAGCTTGACTTAGTAATTAGCTGGACATAAACTAGCAAAGTAATTAGCTGGACACAAACTAGCGATCACAAATATTAGCCCTTTTGATCCCTGAAAGCTCAGAACTGAATGAGTTATGCAAAATCTGTTGACATACTTTTGACAGCTTACATCAAGATGAATCCAAAGAAAAAAATCCCATTAGATTCCAATTAAAAATAAAGAGTTTACAAATTTTTTTTTAAAAACTTGCAATTTGGCCCCTTTGACCCTTTAAAACTTGGAAACCGTAAGAGCTACGAAATATTGGTTGGCATATTGCTGAAAGCTTATATCAAGAGGTAATCCGATGAAAAATTCAAATTTTAGGTTATCTGCACATTTGCAATTTTGGTCCTGTTTTGCCTTATAGCTACGAATTGGAACAAGCTATCAAAATTCTAATAGTTAAGTACTATGTTAATTTTTCATATGGAATCCCTTGAAAAAAAACTGCAACAAAATCAGGACAGAAATTTAAAAAATCAAATTTTTTGAGATTCCCCCCTTTTAGGCCCCATTTATCTCATGAACCATACATGCGACCTGAAATCCGTTGACACAGTACTTATTGGAAATTTCCTTAGGAGCACACTGAAAGAAATTCCATCAAAATCTGACAAATTATAAAAATTCTACAGCCTAATATGTGAAAACACGCAATTTTACCCCTTTTTGTCCCTTTTTAAAAACGGGAGGGGCCACAAAATCCAAAACCAATGACAGCATTTCTTTTGTGCCAAGGATCACTGTTAAAAATTGATAAGGATTGATCAACTGGAACTTAAGTTATTGACCAAAACCAATAGTGTCTACAGACGACGATGTGAACGACAACGACGACGACGACAGCGCCATACCATTATACGACTCAAAATTTTTGCGGTCTTGTAAAAAATAGAAAATTTTATACTATCTGCAAATATGCAATTTTGGCCCCATTCATCCCTCATAGCTAGCATGCCTAGGAAAGAAACCAAGTTACCAAAAATCTAATAGGAGAGTCCTGTGTTAATTTTTCAAAAGGAATCTATTGAAAAAACTGCATCAAAGTCGGACTAATATTGAAAAAAAATTCTTTGGATTCACCCCTTCCGGGCACCATTTATCTCGGGAACGGTATATGCCACGTGAAATCTGTTGGAAATTTCCTCAGGAACACACTGAAGGAAATCCCATCAAAATATGATAAATAATCAAGATTCTACTGATTCGAATATGTGATAACACCAAATTTAGCCCTTTTTGGCCTTTTTTCAAAATCGGGCGGCGCCACAGTAACCAAAAACCATCCCAGCCTTCCTTTTGTGCCAAGGAACATTGTGTTAAAATTTCCTAAGGATTGATCATCTGGAACATAAGTAATTTACAGAAAACTAAAGTATCTACAGACGACAACGACGACGATCACGACGGCACCATACCATTATATGATCACAAATTTTTTGCGGTCGTATAAAAACCAAATAACGGAACAATGCTTTTATTATTGTTCTTCATCTTGAAGTCACAATGAAGCCTTCAACATTGAGCTCTGCTTGTACCTCATAATGAGTTAGAGACAGCTTCCAGCTCTGGTTTGAGTGGAAATCATATTGCTACAATGCTACATCCATGTATATTCATGTATTTGTTATGGTAAATCAGGGTAGACAAAATCAGGTCATTTTAACCTACATTTTCTGCCTGAGTGACTTACATTCAAGTTAACGTCTGAAATCGATTGCATGCATCTCTGATGGTAAGTCAGAATCTAGGGAAAATTAGGTAACTTTGATCTACATTTTCAACTAGCGTTCAAGTTTGCTTCAGAGTTCATATCTCAGTTACTGTATAAATTTTAACATCATCTAAAAAGTAATCATGGAATTCTAATGCTAAAAGATACATGTTTGTCCTTTAAAAACATCACTATAATATACCTTTGAATTAATGGAAAATATAACTTGAGTAGGGAGCCAATCCCGTTGTCAGTTTGTTCCTTGTTTAAATAAGTCAGTTTTAGATTACAAAAAAATAAGCATCTGAAACTATTCCTGAAAATGCATCCAATAACTAGAATACTGACAAAGTCAGAAAGGGCCCCGCCCCTTGTGTGTCCGAAACACCTGTGTGCGGAATTTCATGGAAACCAGATTTTCCTCAAATACAAAAGGGAGCTTCCTTTGGTCAAGACCAACCTTGTGTATCAAAATCATTAAAATTCCTGCAGGCATTCTTAGAGCTAATTCTCCAAATATGCACTTTTTCACATAAAGATGAAGTTTTTCCCCAAAAGATTTTCCTCAACAATAAAAGAAAGGTTCCTTTGGTCAAGTTCAGCCTTGAGTATTAAAATCGTATAAATCCCTGAAAGCAAGCTTAATTTATTGTACAACATAAAGCTAATTCTCAAAATATGCACTTTCTCATATAAAAACGAAGTTTTTTCCCAAAAATCATTTTCCGATTTTCTGCAAAAACAAAAGGAAGCTTCCTTTGGTAAAGTTCAACCTTGAGTATAAAAATCATATAAATCCCTGAAGGCGATTTTAATTATTTGTACGACGTACAGCTAATTCTCAAAATATGCACTTTTTCATATAAAAACTAAGTTTTCCCTCAAACATGTTTTTAGATTTTCCTCAAAAACAAAAGGGAGCTTTCTTTGGTCAAGACCAGTGTGTCAAAATCATTAAAATCCCTGCATTCTTAAGTTATCGTACGACATAGAGCTAATTCTCAAAATATGCACTTTTTCATATAAAATAAAGTTTTTTTCTAAAAAATCATTTTCAGATTTTCTTCAAAAACGAAATGGAGCTTTCTTTGGTCAAGTGCAACATTGAGTAAAAAAATCATTAAAATTCGTAAAGGCATTCTTGAGTTATTTTACGACATAGAAAACGCTGACGGACGGACAGACGTACGGACTGGCTGATTACTTTAGGGCGCCGCCATTCAATAGCGGGCCCTAATCAAAGATTATTATTCCCCCATAATATAATAGGAGGTATATAAGAATCACTGTGTCTGTCTGTCTGTCCATTCTGTCAGTTAACTTACCTCTAAAACCTTCTCCTCTTAAACCACTTGGATTTTAATGAAAATGTACTCTTTTAAGTCGATGTACAGAAAGACTGTAATTATTGTTGGAAACCAATGATGGGAGACATTATGACAAATTTTTCATTGATTTCTCTGGCAAAGATTTCCTAGTAAGTGCAACTCCTCTTAAACCACTCGAAGCTTTTTGATGAAAATTTACACAAAAGAAAGACACAATATGTGCATGAAGAAATATAATTATTGTCCAAACCACAAAGGATATAATTTGAATTTGACTTTCCATTGACTCCGAAGGCAAATATTACCTAGTAAGTGCAACTCCTCTTAAACCACTCGAAGCTTTTTGATGAAAATTTACTCAAAAGAAAGACACAGTATGTGCATGAAGAAACATGAGGTTGCACGCGTTGTCGTGCCACTCGTTGAAATAAATCATCAGTAGCTGAGAAAAGTGTGACGAAAATTTTCACTATGTTCAATAAAGGGATAAAATGGCCAAGTCCGGCCAAACAAGAAGTTGATATCATAAAGCAACCAAAATGGCAGATAACACTTCCCCCACACAAAAAGTCAAATACCAAATTTGAAATAAATTGGCCAAGCAGTAGCTGAGAAAAATGCAATAAACTTCAGACGGACGGAAGGAGGGAGGGACGGACGGACGGACGGACGGACAAGGGTATTCCAGTATACCACCCACTCACGAGTGGGGATATAATATAATTATTGTCCAAACCACAAAGGATATA
>MJUU01028677.1:147151-164548 GCA_002080025.1 Modiolus philippinarum
ATGTACATTTACTGAGCTATGAACTCAGTTGCATACAATAATATAAGTCATTCATGCGTAAAATGTAGGTTTAAGTGATCTAATTTTGTCTGAATACTGAGCTACCATCAGAGATGCATGCATGTGCAAGGTTAGATGATACTACCGTGTACAGTGACCGAGATCTGAACGCGGACATAAACTTGAATGTAAGTCACTCAAGCAGAAAATGTAGGTCAAAGTGACCTAATTTTGCCTGGATGCTGACCTACCATCAGAGATGCATGCATGGGCACGGTTAGATGATCGTACCATGTACAGTGACCAAGATCTGAACTCGGACATAAACTTGAATGCAAGTCACTCTAGCGGAAAAATGTAGGTCAAAGTGACCTAATATTGCCTGGATGCTGACCTACCAACAGAGATGTGCAAGTGCAAGGTTAGATGATCCTACCATGTACAGTGACCGAGATCTGAACTAGGACATAAACTTGAATGTAAGTCAGTCAAGCGGAAAATATAGGTTAAAGTGACCTAATTTTGCCAGGATGCTGACCTACCATCAGAGATGCATGCATGTGCAAGGTTAGATGATCATACCATGTACAGTGACCGAGATATCAACTCGGATGTAAACTCGAATGTAACTCAGTCAAGCATAAAATGGAGGTCAAAGTGACCTAATTTTGCCTGGATGCTGACCTACCATCAGAGATGCATGCATGGGCAAGGTTAGATGATTGTATCATGTACAGTGACCGAGATCTGAACTCCGACATAAACTTGAATGTAAGTCACTCAAGCGGAAAATGTAGGTCAAAGTGACCTAATTTTGCCTGGATGCTGACCAACTATCAGAGATGCATGCATGTGCAAGGTTAGATGATCCTACCATGTACAGTGACCGAGATCTGAACTCGGACGTAAACTTGAATGCAAGTCAGTCAAGCGGAAAATATAGGTCAAAGTGACCCAATTTTGCCAGGATGCTGACCTACCATCAGAGAAGCATGCATATGCACAGTTAGATTATCGTACTATGTATAGTAACTGAGATATGAAATATAAAATGCTTTGTTTCCAAGTGTTTCCCAGTTAACAAATTAGCGGAAACTGGCTTCCTGTTTTGTTTATCAATTACGCTAAAGTTTTGATTTACAGTTAAGAAGTTTGGACAAGAACCATCTCAATTCAGTTTTAATTAAACTTTTAAAGTTTGAATTATTTTCTGCTGAAAAAGACATGTTTATTTTGCAATCTATACAGGTGCCTATTTAAAAATAACAAATTGAACACGGTTATGTCAGATGGTTACCTAATCACAAAATATGTATACATTACTATGAATTGTTAATTACAGGTGACACTTTAATTACACGTATAGTTCTGAATTTTTGGTGTTTTGACATCAATACTGAAGGTACTGAAGCCATGAATTTTATAATCTTTATTTTATAAATTTAAATTAAAAAAACAGTTCTTGGAACAAGTGTCAATCCACGAATTTACGTACACCACGAAATGTCTTTTTTTCTCTACCCACGGAAATTGGTACCCACGAAATTAAATGAATTCACAGTAGGTCAGAGAGACCTAATTTTCTGGGAGGCTGTGAGTTAACCCAAGATGCACCTGCATGCAAAGTTTGATGATCCTACACTGCCTAGTTACTAAGATATATACCCAAATGCTGACGCAGACGAAGACGCGGATGAGGACGCCGGGGGTACTCCAATAGTCCCCCTCAACTTCGTTGAGGCGAACTAAAGAGAGGACATACCTGTCAATACATGGAGCTGTCAAAGGGGTTAATCACCGCCTTTGTGATTGGTCCTTTCGGGTTATAACGTGTCACAAACTATGTTTAGGTAGTAGAGAAAGATGTTCAACAGAAGTTCTGTTTTTCATGGCCTCATCACTGACAAAGTTAATACATACTTCTTTCATTACAAACGCTTTTAGGTGTGTTTATGAGATGTCTCAAGTTCTTTATAAGGAGAAATGTTAATGATACTATTTGCAGTTACTTGATATTTCAGTGAACTAAATATCAGTCTCTATAGACTGTTTGAAGAGAGCTTACAGTCTTTAACTGGGTCTACAGATTGTAAACATCTGTAACTATATAATCTAATTTTGATGCAGTCATATGGTATGTAAGTAGAACAATAGTTTGTAAAAATATACCGGTAAGCAGATATGGATTTTGAACATCTTTTTAATGATATTTTTTAAATAAATTTTATCTATAAAACAACTGCTGTGGAACAGCATTATATCTCTGTATTGATGGGGAAAAAAACCAATAAATAAGAGACAACCAGACGTGTTTTGCAAAAATTGGGAGTAATATAAAAAAATCCTATCATAAAGGCATTTAATTATGGGTGAAAACTCCAAAATCATCTGGATTTTGTAAGCATATGACCAGGTATGGTTTTGATCTGATGGAGGATAATTAAGTTGGCATCTGTAACCCAACATATTTTCTTGAAGTTTTGTCTACTTTATGACAATGTGACCTTGACCACCTTGTGAGTAGCAACTGTTCTGGCTGGCGTGATGAGTAACTGAATAGGATAGGTTTTTATCTGATGATAGATATTCAAGTTATAATCTGGAAACAAACTTAGCTACTAAGACCTTGTTCTTAGGGGTTGCAACCCACCTCCAAATCCAGAGAGTCCCGTCTTTTAAGACAGGTAAGAACGCAATCAAGTTTAGTTTTGATTTAATGAAGGATTCTTAAGTTCTACAGACCCAAAATATCATCTGGAAGCCAAAAGTGCAACATATGGATGGACAGAAATCTGGGTGGACTTGAATGCTCCTGTCAGACAAGTAATTGTTTAAAAATCTACTTAAATTACCATTTTAGTACATCTAAAAACCATTGAAAGGTATTAAATGTGATGGCAATAACTCGGATGGTCTATTGTGCTTTAAAAATAGTGAAAAGAAAAGGAATATACAATGCTTTTCATCACAACATTATATACAATCATCATTGGTCAAAAAATTAAATACAGATTATTTCACCATAATTTTAATTGCATTTTTATCAGAAACTGTGTAAGCATCCCATTTTTTCTCTGGATCATATGGCTCCCATCGACTGGCAGGGAAAATGTGTTTATTTCTCTCATACCAGGACCTTAAACAAACTTTGCCAGCATGTGACTCATCTTTTTCCACTGATGCATCACTGACTAATCTTACATCTTCATGTACATCAAAGTTAAATAAAGGTCCACTTTTACCCCGCGCTTTTGTCACAATAAAGTCATAAAAAGTATAATGATGTGCAATTATTAAATCCTCTTTTACATACATTAACTGATCGACAGTCACTGATTTCAAATCATTAAATTCTTTTCGGAGTCCCTCTAAGCACTTCTGTAGAAACTGTTGAATACTGTTTCCTTTCCTCATTCTAACTTGTCTTCGGTGACCTGATCCATCCCAATAACTGTATGTTATCTCAATTTCTTCATTCTTTAATTTTTCTTGCATTGAAACCCATTCTTCTCTCAACTGTTCCCTATAAAAACAAATTTAATTTTTTTTTAAATGTGTAAACAAATTTTTTCGAAATAAATATCTAACAACTTACTTACTTGCATGTCCAATCATAAAATGATTAAAATTTGAAAATTCCAAACAATCTTTTATTTGTGTTTTATTTTAAATCTCTTCATGTTAAGAGCATTAGCAAAAATAATTGATGAATTATAATGTTTTTTTATGACTGTGAAAGTTTGAATTCTTATCATGGTATCATCTGTGCAAATTTTTTTATATTTTTCTAACTTTGCTTTTATGGTAACAAATACGCACTGAACAGAAAAGAATGATGATACAGTTTCATACTCTTCAAGATTTTTTTTCTTGTTAATAGAATATGGCAATTGATAATGTGACCAACTACATGTCATGACAAAATGAGAATGCCATATCACAAATCAAGATATTTGTTGAACTGTCATATTAAAATTCTGGTAAGACATAATCAACTTAAAATCATAACTATATTTCTGACTCTGTATTAACTATTCACAAAACAGGTCAAAGACAGACAGACAAACCTGGAAAGTAAATGCCCCACTTACATGTATAATAAATTGGAACAAAAAATATATCAGCAAACATTTGGAATGTCCAGCTTCTGAGATCTATCAGTTTACCAAAATTTTTTATTTCTGACTACTATATACACAAAGAAAACTCCATGAAAGTGTAAAGATCCTTTTGTGAAACTGCAAAGCTGTCATTTTTTGACATAAATTGTGAGTCTTCCATGGCAAACTTGTGCTGCCTGCACTGCTGTTGCCTGAAGCATAAATTTCCAAGTTGTTAAACAGGATGTAGATGTCTGCGACACCTGAATTCTATAAGCATACTATGGAACCCCATATTATAGTCACATACAAAATTTCAGGTGGCTGTTATTTGTAGTTGCTGAGAAAAGTGTTACGAAAATATTTACCATTGACAGTATTTGTTGAAAATATCCCAAGTCATTAAACAGGAAGTAGATGGCCGACAGACCTTACTTCTGTAAGCGCAATATAGAACCCCATACTAAAGTGGCATACAAAATTTCAATTTGCTGTGATTTGTAGTTGCTGAGAAAAGTGTTACAAAAAATGTGGCACGGACAACAACAACGATAGTGACGCTGCAAGGCGACTAAAGTGATCCCTATATGTCGCCACACACTATGTGTGCAGGCGTCACAAAAAGGAAACAAGCATGAAGAATGATATCAAAAACAATTAAACACACATTGTGACAGGGAACATGTACTTTTGTGGCAGAAGATGCCAAAAACAATCAAACACCTATTGTGACAGGGAACATGTACTTTTGTAGCAGAAGATGTCAAAAACAATCAAACACCCATTGTGACAGGGAACATGCACTATTGTGGCAGATGTCATAAACAGTCTAACACCTATTGTGACAGGGAACATGCAATTTTATGAAAGGAGATGCAAAAAACAATCAAACACCCATTGTGACAGGGATCATGCACTTTTTCTGGCAGAATGGTGCCAAAAAACAAACACCAATTGTGACAGGGAACATGCACTTTTCTGGCAGAATGGTGCAAAAAAAAAAACCAAACACCCATTGTGAAAGGGAACATGCACTTTTCTGGCAGAATTGTGCCAAAAAACCAGTGCAGAATGGTGCCAAAAAACAAGTGCAGAATGGTGACAAAAAACAATCAAACACCCATTGTGACAGGGATCGTGCACTTTTTCTGGCAGAGTGGTGGCAAAAAACAATCAAACACCCATTGTGACAGGGAACATGCAATTTTTCTGGCAGAATGGTGCCAAAAAACGAACACCAATTGTGACAGGGAACATGCACTTTTCTGGCAGAATGGTGCCAAAAAACAACCAAACACCCATTGTGAAAGGGAACATGAACATTTTCTGGCAGAATGGTGCCAAAAACAAGTGCAGAATGGTGCCAAAAACAATCAAACACCCATTGTGACAGGGAACATGCACCTTTTCTGCAGAATGGTGCCAAATAACAAACCCCAATTGTGACAGGGAACATGCACTTTTCTGGCAGTGGTGCCAAAAAACAACCAAACACCCATTGTAACAGGAAGCATGCACTTTTCTGACAGAACGATGCCAAAAACAATCAAACCCCAACTGTGACTTCCATGTTTAAGTGAACAAACTGCATGTTTCCACTCATGCATGAAAATGTCAGGGCTTTCAATTATTATGAAAGGTCTTTAGTATTTTTATACATTTTACAAAAGGATATGGAGTAAATGAACATGAGACCATAACACATATGTTTACTCAAACTGCAATAATTTTAATGAGCTGTATGGCCTTAGTATACCTTAGTTTATTTTCCTCTTCCTCTCTATCTCTGTCTGGTAGGAAACTAGTATCAACATCAGGATTTTTACCTATTACATGTAAAACATTGTATACCTGTACACACAGTTACAATTCTTAAACATACTTCATATTACAGTTACAACTAAAATGTGTGTTTATCATAACGATGTCCTAGGTATCATGCAATGAAGAGACATAAGTTGTTAAAATGACCATGTGCAGAAAATAAATTTACATTAGCTTCGATATTTTGTTATAAAACACACAGAGAAATCATGTACATGTTTTCTTATATTCATGGTTAGCATGAATGTTTATGTCCAATTTAGTTTCATGACACACACTTGAATATGTCCCTTCAAAGACAGGCGTATAAAAATGATAATGAATCCCTCAAAAAAAGTTTTGTTTCAGCCTTTAAGTATGTTTGTTATTTATCAACTATACAGTAACAGGTTAATTACAACAATGTATGTACCAATTATGGATATCATTTTCTGCTAAGATTTGGTGACAGAATATCAAAACAAGCATTTAATATTAGTGTTCAATTTGTATACTGGTTCAGTCTTTCAGTCTATAAAGCAACCTTCAAGGCAGCAGTTAATATTTTTCTTACCACAGGGTCAAATTTATCTACAAACAATGAAAGTGGATCTGTACATAAGTAATTTAAAAAATCATACCACATGCACATTAACCATTATTTTTCTGAATGAGATCAAATTAAAAGCATTCATATATATCTCCATAGTATCAAATGACAAAACTAATTCCCTAGCTATTGGAACCAAAAGCATTTTTGTATGTTTCAATCTAGTGAATTCAGTGTCAAAAGATGTTGTATTTGGCCTGTTGGTTCTTAAGTGGCACACAGTGAAGAATAGCTTACAAAGACTGTTGGGACTAAGTTTAGTTAAGGGGACCTCCTTGTCCTAATGGCTAACACTATCCCTAACCTAAAACTACCAAAAGTACACTTTCCCTAACGCTTTTCTCAACTCTTACCCTAACCAATCAAAGTGCTGATAGCACTAATGGAACGATTGGACCCAATTTTTCTTTGAAACAATATTTAGAAATCATGCTATGTTTCAAACCAATATCCAATAATGTTTCTTACCCTATCTTAGCCATGTTTAATTTACCAAGAACTAAATTTTTATTGCATGATACAGAAATATATGTTATGTGTTAAATAATTCAGATATAGACAATTATTATACAGCCCTATGTATGACTTCTTCCCACCTTGTGGCAGATTCGGACACTAAGGCACGGACCATTTGCCCCAAAAAAAATTTCTGACCAGCACCTTGGTTGAAAAAAATAATCTGGCTCTGACTTTGTCCATCAGAAAAAAAGTCTGGCTCAACAAAATGTCCTAGCATAGTGTACAGCGGAAAAAAATTATCTGGCAAAAAAATTTTCCGGTTCAAGTAAAAATTCCCAGGCCCTCCCTCAAATGGTCCATGCCTAATAATTTTAAAAGATATATACAAATTAATACCAACTTAGGATTAGTGTGACCAATTTTGTGTATACTAAGAGGTCTAAGGTGCAGGGATTGTTTTTAACATAGAATCCCAAAGCAAAACAACAATAGCCTATAAAAAGACACAAGAAATTGACTATTCCATATTCAGCGAATCTGCTTTAACTGGTATTTTCGATTAAAGAATTTCTCATTACTTTTATTGCCGGATGAAACAATCTTTAAAACTTCGTATCAAATTCTAAAAAATACTTTTGTACCAGACCAAACCCTTAAAGTGTTAGAACCTAGAATTAGAACACAGAACAACAGTCTGCAGTGAGATATCTATGATATATTCAATTATGGGTAAATACCACTCTGATCTTTCACTTTTAAAAGTTGCATGTCTATTTTTTTCTCTTAAAAGACCAAACTTTACCTCATCCTGTTCAGAAAAAGAAATACACCTTACCGTTTGTATGAATACATAGGCAAATAAAATATCTAAAGTTGTATTTTAGAGCAACCATATCGGTTAAAAGCTCTATAGGGCTTATGTTTGTTTGTTATATTTTACATTCCGACTTTAAATAAAAACTTATTGATTCATTATTTATTTTATACCAAGAATGTTTGTTTTGAAAAGCATTAAAAATCCCATCTGCCAGATCGATGGACAAGTTCATTTGTGTTGAAATGTTTCGCTAATCAATTGTCAATTTTACCACTACTACATATACAGTTGAAAGATAAACAAACAAAAATCAAACAAAAAAAAAAAAAAACAAACAAACAAACAAACAAAAATTAATGGCGGTGTTTTTTTTAGTACATGTATAGCAGCAGTTTAAGTCAGCAGGTCATGATAGTCTTCATTTTCTATTGCTATAATAAGGAAATTGGATTTATCAAGTTTATTTTTCAATTTTTATTATAATTTCCAAATAATTAAATTGCTAATAATCAAATAAAAATTTTTAATTAATTTCAACATGGACAAAGCAGAGACATATAATTAAAGAGATTGGCAACATAACGATTTCTCGTGAAATCGCGACGCCATCGAGACTTCGATAAAACTTCCACTTCACAAAAATAAATCACAGATATCTCGATAATATATGAAAATATCATAAGAAAACTATCTAAACCCCACCAACAAAGTAAAATACTTCTCAGTTTTCATACTTAGAAAGTTGTAATCATGAAAATAAAAGAGGAGTTTCAAAAGTAAAGAAGTCACACCATGATGTTTGTCGTCGTCAGATTTCCACACGAGGGCTCTGCTTTATTTGCCAATATCTTTTTTGTTAATGAATATTTTTAAATCAAATTTTCTAAACTATACCATAAAATTATTAAGGAAATTAATTTTCTTTTCAGTTTAGAAATATGTCAACTAAATTAAAAGAAGTTTAAGAAGTTCTGACGTGGCCGTACCATGTTTGTTGTGATTAATATGGGGTGATAGTATAGTTGCCAATCTCTGTAATTATATGTCTCTGGACAAAGTGATTTTTTTTTACACACACATATGACTCTTATTGGATTAACATTTTAGACGCATTTCCAATCATCTTTTTCTCAAGTGAATGCTATCACTTCATGTTGTAATGAAAAAATAATGTCCTTTCCTTTATTTTGTGAATTAATGTTGTTAAAAATAAATCAAAACCTATATGGTGCCCCAATGTACAATCTATTTTTAATCTATTTATAGATAGGAACCGGAAGACATCATAAAATACACATTGCTCTGTTTGATTAAATTAGAAAGTCACTATCAATTTCAATAATTAATTACTGCAGTACATAGGTGATGTTAGTATAGGCTGTTCATGAATAAATGTGATAATTAATTCAGCTTGTCTGCCAACATGATGTGTCTACATGTGTGTAAGGGAAGCAATCAAGCATACAAAATAAATGACCATTAATGACCACTTGTTAATAAAATCAATAGCAGACTGTCAAACTAATTCAGTTTCTGTAATCATTTACCACTTTTATTGCAACATGTATAATGAAATCAAATAAACTACCGGAAATCAAATTGTAACAATATATTCCTGCAGTGTGCACGTGGTACACAAATGATAATTTAATATGTGTTGATGTCAAAAAATAAATTACTCCACCACAAAACCGGAAGTGCATTTGTGAACTATATTCCAGCGCATGTAGTATAAAAGGTAGCGAGGGGTATGAAACTTCCGGTCATCCGGGTTTGGTAGTTGGCGACATGGAAACGATTTCCAATCGTTCCAATAATTGTAACCCTTTCCCTAACCCAAGCCAACTGTGGTAAATGTGAAAAATTCACAACCATATAGTAGTGGGATCCCCAAAGTAAATAAAGCTGATCTTTTTCAACATGACCAACGTTAGGTGTATTTCATCAAATACCTAGTCTTTTCTTTTTCCCTAAATCACTTTTGGGAAGTTCTATTTCCTCTTCATCCTCCTCATCCTCATCTTTGTCCTCATCAACATTAAATGATAAATTAGCAATCTGTCAAATTATATAATATTTTCATTAATTCAATGTACTTGTAAATCACATAAATTCTTACAAACAACAAACCTTTCTTCAAAAGACGTTTTGACAGAAATTTGTTTTCCTTCAAATTAGATTAAGAATGTTATTTTTCAAGAACCTTAAAAACAAACATTATAAGTTGCTTATGACCAATGTCATGGCTTACAACCTTTGATGAACCCCAGAAATTTTATATTCTGATTTTATTAACTTCAATTAATATGTATCTCTGTTCAATCAAAATCCCCCTTTTCTGTGATTTATATTCAGTCTCACCAGATTAATACAATAATGCCCTCAATATTTGTGTCACACTTACTAATTATCTCCCTTAATTTCTGTGTAATTTGTTTGCTGTCTCATCACATATACTAATTATCCCCCTTAATTTCTGTGTAATCGTGTTATATAAAATTATCTCCCTTAATTCTGTGTAATGTGTTAACTGTCTCATCACATTTACTTATTACCTCCCTTGATTTCTGAGTAATGTATTTTTTACTATTAAATTATTTCCCTTAATTCTGTGCAATGTGTTCACTGTCTTGATTTTATCACATTTACTAATTATCTCCATGAATTTTTCTTAAATGTGTTTACTTTCTCATCACATTTACAAATTATCTCCCTTAATTTCTGTGTGATGTGTTCACTGTCTCATCACATTTATTAATCATTTCCCTTAATTCTGTGTAATGTGTTCATCATCTTTTCATATTTTCAATCATCTTTAAAATCAAACATTTCAATAAACATATAATTATCATCCTGTAGACATGTAATCATATGATGAAAATATCTCAATAAAGGGCTACGCCGAGCGCAGCATGATACGACCGCAGCATGTCGACCACTGAAATTTGAACAAGTGTAATTAAAAGTGAGTGTGGAAATACTAAAGAGCTTGACACAATTATTGCATGGACATAATAAGGGGATTGACCCAGTAATTAGCTGGACACAAACTAGGGAAAATGAAAATTAGCCCTTATGACTCCTTATGGTTCCTCTTTGACCTCTCATAGCTTGAAAACTGTAAGAGCTACACCAAATCCATTGACATACTACTGAAAGCTTATATCAAGTGGAATCCTAAGAAAAAAATCCCATTGAAATCCGATGAAAAATAAAAATTTCATGTAATCTGCAAGTTTCCAGTTAAGGCCCCTTCGACCCCTTATAGCTTGAAAACAGTAAAAGCTACGACAAATCCGTTGACATACTACTGAAAGCTTATATCAAGAGGAATCTAAAGAAAAAAATCCAATCAAAATCCGATGAAAAAATAAAAATTTTAGGTAATCTGCAAATTAGCAATTTGGCCCTGTTGGGCCCCTCATATCTAGGTAAGCAAACAAGTTACCAAAAATCTAATAGCAGATTGCTGTGTTAATTTCTCATAAGCAATCCATTGAAAAAAACTGCATCAAAATCGGACAAAAAATTAAAAAAAAATTTTTTTTTTTGGATTTACCCCTTTTGGGCCCCATTTATTTCGGGAACGGTACATGCTATGTGAAATCCGTTGCATACTACTGATTGGAAATTTCCCCAGGAGCACACTGAAAGAAACCCCATCAAATCCCATCAATAATAAAGATTCTACAGACAAATATGTGAAAACACCCAATATAACCCTTTTTGGCCCCTTTTTTAAAAATGGGTGGGGTCATAATGACCAAAACTAATGCAAGCCTTCCTTTTGTACCAAAGAACATTATATTAAAATTTCATAAGGATTGTTATACTGGAACAAAAGTTATTGACCAAAAACATAAGTGTCTACAGACAACGACGACAGCACCATATCGTTATACGACCGCAAAATTTTTGCAGTCGTATAAAAAGGCAAATCTAAGCAATGTACTATAGAATAAACACCTTCATCTTTTCTTTCTTCTTTCTATCTTTCTTTTGTTTCTCTATCAATTGAGCTTCAGCATTTTTCTTTGCCAATTGCTTTTCTCTTTTTTTGATTATATCTTCTTGCTTTGCTTTCATTTCATCCAATGTTACAAGTCCTGTCAACATAATAAACTAAAACCATGAGATGTAAAAACAAAAAGATAGCAATTGACAGGAGTATAATTTTGTAACAACTGCTTCTTTTCCTCTTCAAAAATCAGTTGGAAATGGTATACCTATTTTAAAATATATCTCCATGCATTTTTACTTAATTCACCGTATGGGAACGACACTGGATATTGGTACTACCGAAGCAGACGATTGATATTACTCTAGCATGAGTGAAGGCAAAAAATCACACTTTTATTGTATTTCTTCTTAATATTTGTGACCAGAGATGTGTGTGATGATCGGCAGGATAAAATTGGAGTTCATAATAGTCGTATAAACATAGAATAAAGCAAGTGTGGACCCAAATTGATGTTTCGCCCGTCCCTTCATGGTCACAAAAATTGATGTGAATTCTCAAACTGACTAAATCAGAAAATTTAACACATTCACTAGACTGTGAAATTAGGTTAAGTGACAAAAGCAATAGAGCAGACTGTCATGAATCACTGAAAATATCAGTGACCTACCACTGATACATACTGAAAAACCAAACATGTTCATTAGACAGTGAAAATGAGGTAAAGGGCTAAAGCCAAACAGCAGGCTGTCATGTTCCATTTAAGACAAACCCAAATAGCAATTATTATTGACCTTACATTAATAGATACTGGGAAACTTTACATGATCACTGGATCGTGAAATTGAGGTCACAGACAAAATCCATATAGCAGACTGTCATGTACTACCCAAGACCAACCTATATACCAAATATCATTGACCTACCACTTATAATAACTAAGAAAATGACCTAATCACAAAAAGTTNGAAGACATTTTAAAACAGAAGAGAGAATTGACAGAGAAAAAGGAAATAAAGGCAAAAATCAAACAAGAAAAAGAGGAAATGAAACGAGAAAAAATGGCAACAACTGCAGCAAAAAAAAAAAACTTAGAACAATGAGTTGGGAATAAATAGGCTTTCAGAATTACATTACATATTGCAGAATTCTATCTTATTTATATATTATAGTATTAAAGTATATTAAATGTTATGATAATACAAGCAAACATTTTATTAACGGTAAGCTAATTAGGCTTTTGTGGTCCTTAAGATATCAGTAGTACAAATATCTATGTTCATGCTCTTTTTAGCTCACCTGGCTAGGCCAGGATGAGCTTTTGCAATCACTTTGCGTCCGTCGTCCGTCCGTCGTCCGTCCGTCCGTCCGTAAACTTTTCATTCAAAGATCTTCTCCTCTGAAACCACTGGGCTAATTGAACCCAAACTTGGCCACAATAGTCCTTGGGAGGTCCCCTTTAAACATTGTGTCGCTCAGGTCTGTACGTCATCCAAGATGGCCGCCAGCTGGGACCAAAAGTTAACATTGGACCCTATGAAAAAAGTTTCAAATTCTTTTTCTCTGAAACTACTGGGCCAATTGGAACCAAACTTGGCCACAATAGTCTTTGGGTGGTCCCTTACAAAAAAGGTGTTTTTTTAGGTCCGCCCGATTTCCAAGATGGCTGCCAGCGGGAAACATAGTTTTAACATTGGACCCTATGGGAAATCACTTTCAAAGATTTTCTTCTCTGAAACTACTGAGCCAATTGGAACCATACTTGGCCACAATAAGCCTTAGGTGGTCCCTTGCAAAAAAGGTGTTTTTCAGGATCGAACTATATCCAACATGGCCGCCAGTGGGGAATATAGTTTTAACATTGGACCCTATGGGAATACACATTCAAAGATCTTCTCCTCTGAATGTACTGAGCCAAATGGAACAAAACTTGGCCGCAATAGTCATTGAATGGTCCCTTGCAAAAAGGTGTTTTTCAGGTCAGCGCGATATCCAACATGGCAGCCAGTGGGGAACTTGGTGTTTCCCATGGGGTTAAATGTTAAACTAACAGAGGTCTTCTCCCCTTTAACTAATTAGGGATATTGGATTTATAGTTTAATTATATATAAGGGCTCTTTAACATAAAATGTCTATGTTAATCAAGGGCCAGGTGAGCGATACAGGCTCTTCAGAACCTCTTGTTATTGGAATACAGTTAGTTCACATCAGCATAGAACGGTAAACGAATGCCAAATCAACAAACCGAAGGGTTGGTAACATACAAAAATGTAGTTCAAAATAATCATAAATCAGAAAAGCTACAACCACACAACAAAAACAAAGAACAAAAACAAAAACAATGACAAACACAAAGTGTTTATTTACATCACAAATAAGCACAAGTTTTGTGAACTCCCTGCAGAGACAGGGACCATCATCAGGTGCTCCGGAAGGGCATATTGTTATTGACTGCTCCGCACACGGCACCCGTCACACTACAAGTGGACAATCCAGTGAAGGGTCAAATTCGGTGTAAGTTAATTTGATAGTTGTCGAATCGGCCATATATAGAAACAAAAATAATTGCAATATCAATATGTTTTATATTTCACACACACAACGACTTTTATATTATCATCTTTACTTGAAGTCCTGTTATCTGACGATTTCTTTGGTTATGTTGATAATTGATTGTGTTTGCGTTTTTGGTATGGATTTCCAGTTGGTCTTGGACATGACGATTGGTGCATTCAGGATTGAGTGGTCTTTGTTTGTTTTCCTTCATTCAGAGCCGAATTTTTCTATTTGTGTTGCCAAACCAGGAAGTACATCGGGTGTTTCGGAACAATCCTGTCCGAAACGTACGGAATTCAGGTACAACGTCGGCAATGATGGCACAATAAGTAGTTAGAAGCAGTTGAACTCACATTATATGGCCGCACTGCACATATAATTTCATTGTAAAAAAAACTACCTGGGCGACATAACAACAAAACAAATTTTATTTGCCAGTTAAAACCATTCATTTGCAAGAGACAGCAACTACTCATAATATTCAATTTTCTAATGTGTCCGAAATTTCCCTCCGTCTGTCCGAAATATTACGACGCATGTCCGAAATTACCCTTCTCGTATGTAGTCCGTTTTAGATTCCTTGATAAATCCATCATTGGCTAAACCAATCAAATGCTAGCATTTGAAGGATTTTCGGAACATCACTTGGCTGTTCGTTCATTATGACATGACATCTACATAGGCATTGGGTGTAGGGAAATGGAGAAAAGCGGTAAACAAGAAAACTGTCCGAAATTACCCGAACTGCCCCTAAATGTATGTCAACGTCATTTCCAAAAAAAAAAAAAAAATAGCCACACCAACAGAAAATGACAGTGTTGAAAACGATAAATTACGCTTGGCTGTCTCTCAAAACCTATAATGGAAACATTTCAGTAAAAAAGAATAAAATATGACACCAATCACAGAAAAAAAGAAGTACCAGAAGCTTTAAAAAGTTGAAGGGGGTCAATTTCCATACGTATAGATGGAATTACAGATGAAAACACAAATATGTGGAGAAACAATGTCATGAACAAAATCATGAATGCTCTAGATATACCGTGTATGCTGAAATCGGGAATATTAACATCAGTTTTAAAATATGCAAGGACAAAAGAACAAATCTAATTATAGAAAAAAAGGTAACTCAGCTTTTTTCAAAAATATAAGTACATTCAACGAAAGAGTAGATAAACACTTGAATGCAATGTAAAATCAATTGCAAACATGCGCATTTACTCCATATCCTTTCATTCACCATTCACTTCTGGTAGCATCTATTAAACTGCACAGAAGTCGTATTAGATGGAAAATAGAATATCAGAGAAACATTTTAAGTAAACTTTGATACAGAACTTTTTTAATGAACTTAACCATGAAATCAATTCTCTTACAAAAGATGAACCACTATGGAAATTCTGAAAATTTATTGATATTGCTCACAAATCTATACATAGATATGCACATCCAAGTCAACTGGGATGGAGCGTTATCTCTAGAAAAGAAAATTAAGCAAGGCATGAAACAGGTGCAAAATTTCCTCATCTAAATGTTACAACAACGCCTTCGTAGACAGTATCACCAGAATAAGCCTCGGCTGTCATATAGAAACCACAACAATCTATGCAGATGACATCACAGTACTTGCTTACAGTAACGAAGAAATCCAAGCTATCGTAGGCATTGTAAACAACCATACAAGCATACAAGCAGAGATATGCAACAGAACTCTAATGCAATAAATATGAAAAAGAAAGTTGCCAAATATTTCTGGGGGAAAAGCCTTGAAGTCGAGCAGATAATGTTAAAAATTCAGAAACTAGAAAAACAAGGTTGACATTAACAAAAGAGTATGAATAGGACAAGCAACCTTATATGGCATGTTAGGAATAGGATTCCAGGTAAGGAAAGTGTCCTTGTCGGTCATTGCTCACAAAATCTGGAATGAATATGCAATACCAAAAGCTATCTATGGCCTTGAAGTTATGACCTTGACAAAAAGAGATGTTGAACTGCTAGCAAAAATACAAAAAAAAAGATTCTTAAGCAGACACAAGGTCTACCAAACAGTTTTTCAATACATGTGTATATGTATTACTTGAAGCAATACCAATAAAAAATGACGATTGAAAGAAATACATAAGTAGAAGGTTCCCTTCATGAGTATAGCTTGAATTCCACTGAGAGCTGAATGTAAACTACTAGAGAAACAACTAGCTATGAAAGGCCTAGATAGTAGAACGGTTGTTACATATTTGAGACAACCACTTGAAATATAACCTTGAACCACCTATAATTTATTATTCACAACATCAAGAAGAAAACAAAAATCTTGATTCAAATCATCACAAATGGAACATTGGTAGACTATCAAGAAAAAGCAAGTATACTACATCTTGAAATACCAAAACATATTAATTGTTATAATATTTGGGGTTCTGTTGGTAATGACAGTATTAACGTAAGAGCTAGAGAGGTCAAAGTCATATTCGTTACTCAAACAAACGTGGTTCAAGCCAAGAAAGCAAGATATGGTATTAAACAGTCACTATTCAGACTATGTCAAAATGAAGATTGAAACTCTGGAGCACTTTATTATACAATGCCAAAAGCTCCAAGATACAAGAGCAAGGGACCTCAAGACATAAGAAGACAATATAGAAAAAATCAGGGAGGCCTATATCAAAAACTAGCAAAACATATACAGCGCTACCAACTTATCCTGGATATAAAGTGCACATGCCTGCTGTAAAGATCGTTAACTTTATCTGCTAATGCAAGCCAAAAAAGAGTGTTGTTAACCAAAAGTTGATTGCCACTGAACTAAATCGGATGCATATAATCGCTATTTTTATCATCTCATACATGCATGTATGGGTCAACTCATTGGAGTGATGGCAGTAAGCATGTTAATAATGAGACTGTTTCATAATGCACAGTTAGCTATCCTTATCACTTACTGGTGAGTTCTGGTCAATGGCTAGTGCATTTGACGCGTTTGTATGTAAAATTGGTATTTTTTCATATCTTTAAGACCACTTAAAATTTTTAAATAATTTTGTATTTAAAAAGAATTATTTAAAAATTTTAAGTGGTCTTAAAGATATGAAAA
>MJUU01028678.1:26106-44439 GCA_002080025.1 Modiolus philippinarum
ATGGTCAAAGAGGCCAAAATTGCAATTTTTCTAAATATGTCAAATCTTTATTTTTCATCTGATTTCGATGGATTTTTTTTTTATTTCTATGGATGTAAAGTGTTAGTTGATAGTAACATATTTTGCATAGCTCTTACAGTTTATTTATCAATAAGTGATCAAAAGGGTTGATTTTTTCGGTAGTTTGTTTCCAGCTAATAATGTGTCAAGCTTCTTTTTGTGTCCATCTAATTATTGTGTCAAGCTCTTTACTGTGTCCACATTCACTTTGAACTACTTTTGTTGAAATTTCAGTGATCGACATGCTGCGGTCGTATCATGCTGCGCTCGGCATAGCCCTTTATTTTTTTATATTCAATCGCAATAATGTTCCTTTGACTTCAAATGTTTGCACTCTTAATCAAATATTACATTGTAAAGTACATACTGATTCCACATCCGAAGGAGAGGCATATCCTGTGTCAACATTTTTAAGTTTGAAATGCATGCATACAAACATTGTATAGGTTATATATGTAGCTTAGAACATATATGGAGACTCCTCCTAGTATACATATAGGTTTGCAGTTCCTGACTTGATATACTGTTTCAGTGGATGTGTTACGCAGAATTTATTGCTGTATTGAATCAAAGAAGTAGGTCACAAAGTTTTACAATCTACAGGCAAATTTTGTGATTTTAAGTTGCTTAGTTTTGTTCACAGGTGATAAGATGGATGATCCAAAGACTGGTAATTAACAACTAAGTTGTTCTTGTTATAAGTTTGGGGATGGTTGTTCATAACATGTTCTGTTTTTACAAATATCACATAGCATGACATTTTATTTCAGTTTCACCAAGTAATACATGTTCTGCCAATTGTATTGTAGGTCTAGTTTTTGAAGGTTTTAACAAATCATCAGCTAGCTCTCAGTACAAAATGTGACAAGATAGGTTTCTTAGTGACTTAGGTTAAACAAAGTTATCATTTGACATAAAATGTGCTGTCAATGTATGTACTATTTCCATGGAGATGGAATTTTCGCAAGTGAACTAATATATACTGGCCATATGGAAATTTAAAAGCCTGGTTGGAAATTAAGACCAGGATTACTTTGGGTTTTTAAAGCTTTTGGATAAATTTAATGTATTATATTTCAAAATCAATAAATTTTGAATTTTGCAGTGAAAATGGAAAGTGGACTACGATACAGAGGTGAATATTGCCTAATTTTGTTCTGTCACATAGAAATAGCATGTAAACCTTACTGTAGTCATATGTGTATTATTGTAATATAAAAGATCCTGATACAAATGTATATTATTGTGAAGATGTTACATTTGTAATACATTGTACTTTGTAATTCTAAGTTTTCCCTTCAGACATGACAAATCTGGTTTAAAAATAACTTATAGTTATTAGACTGGCTATTTTTGTCGAGCCTTTGACGATAGTTGAAAAAAGCAAGACATAGGTATGATGATTCCGGCGGCGGCCATGATTGTTTAAGTTTTTTTCTTGGGTCGCTTTAACATCAACCACCTGTGCTAGCCTATTGATATTTGGTTTGCAGTTGCATTAGCATCAGTACAGCTCAGTTTCAGTGGGTTTTTTTGTCTATGCCCCCGCAGTCATGCTCCACTGACTTTGAAATTTTGAATTGTTTTTGTGTCGCCTGCTGTAAGCAGAGTCGACACATAGGGATTACTATCCGTCGTCTTACGTCGTCGTCCTGCGTCGTCCCGACAGTTTTTGAATCCACAACTCCTTCAAAACCACTTGTCCGATTCCTACCAAACCTTCATGATATGTTGTTAAACTGGTGTAGTTGTGCACCTGATACTTGGAATTTTGATTTTGCAGATTTTAGAGGTTAACAGAGCCAAATTGCTCATTTGTGAGTCTGTTAGTTTTGAATCCGCAACTCCTTCAAAACTGCTAGTCAGATTCTAACAAAACTTTCAGGATAAGTTGTTCACCGGTTGTAGTTGTGCACCTGATACTTACAATTTTGATTTTAGAGGTTCACAGAGCCAAAATTGCTCATTTGTGAGTCTGTTTTGAATCCGCAACTCCTTCAAAACTGCCTGTCCAATTCCAACAAAACTTTCAGGATAGATTGTTCACCTGATGTAGTTGTGCACCTTATAAATAGAATTTTGATTTTACAGATTTTAGAGCTTCACAGAGCCAAAATTGCTCATTTGATAATCTGGTTTGTTAATCCCCAATTCCATCACAACTATAAGTCAGATTCCAACCAAACTTTCAGGATATGTTGTTCACCTGATGTAGTTGTGCATCTGATACTTAAAATTTAGATTTTGCAGTTTTAGAGGTTCACTGAGCCAGAATAGCTCATTTGTTAATTCTGTTTGTTTATGTGGAACTCCTTCAAAACTGTAAATCATATTCCAATCAGCCTTTCAGAATACATTGATTACTTGATATAGTTGCACACCCGATACTTAAAATTTTGATTTTACAGATTTAAGAGGTTAACAGTGCCAAAAAAGCTCATTTGTTAATTGGGTTTTTTAATCTTCGACTCCTTCACAATTGTCTGTCAGATTCCAACCTAATTTTCAGTATATGTTGTATATCAGGTCTGGTTATGCACATTATACTTTGTTTTTTTTTACCGATTCTAGAGGTTTGCCAAGCCACTAAGCTCATATGTTAAATCAGATTGTTAATCTGCAAGTCCTTAAAACTGTAATTCGTATTCTTAACCAAATTGGCAGAATATGTTTTTCTCCTAATCTAAACATGCACATTATAAGTAAAATTTTAATTTTGCTTATTTTAGAGCTTCACTGCACCAAAAATGGCTCTTCTGTAGTGCAGGCGACACAAGTGTTCCATGGAACACCCATCAATTTTTTTTCAAATGTTTCAAGTTTTTTTCTTGTGTCTGTTTAGCATCAACCACTCATAGTTGCCCATTGATATTTGGTATGCAGTTACATTAGCATCAGTACAGCTCAGTTTCAGTGGCGTTTTATGTCTATGCCCCTGCAGTCATGCTCCACTGACTTTGAAATTTAGCACTGTTTATCAACATCAACCACTCATAGTAGACCATTGATCTTTGGTATGCAGTTGCATTATCATGATTGTGATCAGTTTTGATCACTGATACATTTGGTATCGTGGCTGCTGCTGAAGATCAATGTGCAGATTCATCCAATGCATGGGAAAGGCGAGACATATTCTGTGTCAACAATTTATGTTTTCATAAAACACTTGTGGTTTGTTTACAAAACAGATTTCAGGACATGAACTTTGGAATAAAATGTGTTATAATCATATTCTTGGAAAAAAGATACAATGTAAAACATGTAGACCTAACAGAAAGTGGGTCATATTATAAAAAGCTGAATGGTGACTAGTTAACTTGTTTTAGTCTGAAATGGTGTTAGATCTGTTCAGCTTGGTGAAGAGGATATATAGGAATCAGCCTGTCAGTCTGTCTGTCCAGCTTTAGCATGTCTAGACTTCTTGATATCCAAACTTCTCTTCAGTCACTTGAATTTTTTTATGAAACTTTACCTAAAGGAAGGACACTATATGGGGATGTGCTTAAAGGAATACAGTTATTGCCCGAAACCAAGAAGGGGGGTTAATTTGACTTTTCATTGAAGGATTTTTATGAAACTTTACACAAAGGAAAGACACTGTTTGAAGATGTGAATGAAGGAATACAATTATTTTCTGAGATGTGGACTAGGAAGGCAGATTATTTGATTCTGACTTTTCATTGATTCCTTCTGCAAGGGTTTTGATGAAATTTTACACAAAGAAAGGACACTATATCGAGATGTGCATGAACATGATGACGGAAAAAATTAGGAATGGGAGATAATTTGAATTTTTGCTTTTCATTGATTCCCTCTGCAAGGATTTTGTTGTAAGCAGGTTTTGATGGATTTTTATGAAATATTTATTTGTGCATGCTAATTTTCAAGTGCATATTAAGTGCAAACTCTGTGTTTTTGTCCAATTTCGACAGGGTATTTTGATTAGAACCCTTGTAAAAAGTTATTTTTTGAGGAAGATATCAATGTGTATTGATACATACTTGTATTGTGTCCTCACTTGTATTCTGTCCACATCTGTATTGTGTAAACACAAACTTATAATCTCCTGGATAAATACTGCTTTTACACACCTTGAGCATGAATTTTTAAATCAGTTATTGTCCTTTGGCTTTGACTTCAAAATGTCATTAAAACAGTTTTATGGGATTTTCGTCCATGTTGCTGGAGACTTTGATTTGATTTCTTGTTTGTGCTTATGAGTTTAACCTATGATTTTTAAGTTCAGGTTTCAGTTAGAACAAATTTCTTTGAATTTTGTATATGTTATCTCACTTAATGTAAACATGGTATTGGTGTTGTTACCCCATATCTACTTTGTATATAAGATTTTTTGTAGAAATGTACATTGTATGCTATTAAGCACATTCTACTGGACATGATTTGTTGCTTTTGACATTCTTTCAGTTGCATAAGTAGAATTGCCATGTCAACATTAAATCCAGATTTAATTTGATTCTCATATATTTCAAGTTATATCTTACATGTACCAAGTCTTTTGTTGTAATTTATATATGTAGTATGTTTTAATAAGATACTTTAGTATATTTTACTCATTTGCAGCCTTTTAATTAATAATGTAAATGATGTATTTATAAGATATGTTTCTGTCATTATACCAATCTCTACCCCTAAAAGTTAGTAATTCACAAGAATACTGTGAGGAAAGAAAATAAAAAATATGTTTTACAAATACTGTAATCAATTACCAACTTCAGTTAGGAAAATAAATCACGAAATTATAATACTCTGTATATGAGTTATTTCCTTTTCTTTTACAGTGATCTTTACATTACAACCTATATTTTTCATATGTGATGAATTAATATTGTGCTATATTCTATTTTAAAGTGCGAGTTCAATTTCTGACTTATAAATTCTTGAAACTAACAACTACATGTACTTGAATTAATATTCTAATATGAGAACAATGGAAACCATGAAGATCAGCCATATGAAAATCTACAATAACATTATAAGCAACATCACAACAGACTTAACGCTGAAACAGACGACGTCATAATATGTTTTGTGCACAAAAACCTCAGAAAATCTTATTTAATGGCTGTCATTACTGTGTACACTATAGGTCCGTCCAGATCATAAAATGTCATATTAGAATCAAATAATTCCTGTTTGCCAGTTGTTTGTAGTCGATTTACATATGGGTGTCCATTATTTTTGTTTATTTTACCCCTTGCTCCGCTGCGCTATGCTGTGGGTAAAATATTAATGAAAATAATGGCCACCCATATGTAAATCTCCAACAAACCATTGGCGCCCATGAATTATTTCTTAAATAATGCGTAACCTCATCTCAGTAAAAACTTTGATGTTACTTCATTCCTAAATAAGCTCTTCCTCTGGCCTGTTAATGTTGAGAGCTATCAGAGATTAAGACAAAACATGCAAGAAGTAAAAAAATGGTTCTAATTGTGTTTGACTGACCAGAAAGTGAGTAGTCCAACTTTTATTCATGGACATCAATTTTTGTGGTTTTCATAAATATTACCTTTTCGATGGCACTTGAATTCGTGGTTTCCAATTCTATGCATTAAATCTCTTTGAAGAAAATGAATTTGTGGTTAAATGGAACCACGAAAAATAGAATCCCACCAAAAATGGTACTTTCACAGTATTAAAAAGCTAGAAATTAAAATAACATAATTATATGAAATGAAAACTCTTTAGAATAGAAAAAGTTGCACTGTTTAAGATTGGAGTAGATCTGTTATGTGTATTTTAGGTAAAAAGGGAAAAGTTAAAATTTATATTGTTTTGATGCTTTTTTTCTTAGATATTTTCACATAATTACTAATCCTGAACAAGGACAAGATGAAAATAAACATATGCAACATTTCGGGGTTTCCATTAAAAACATACTAGTAAATATAGATTACACCCCAAGATCTTGTTCGTTACCATATTTTATCCACTAGAGATAGTTGAATTTTAAAATTTCAATTGCGAGGCTTGTCGAGCATTCTAAATTTTTTTGATTTAACTATTGAAAGTGCATAAATTATGGTAATAACCAGGATAAAGTTGTGTAATCTTTTTCTCTTATGATAAATGATTAACACCAAGAATTGTATTCCGAACTGATTTGGCAGGAAACAACGCGGGCTTTCTTCAACATCTGTTGAATATAAAAATTTATCCAATAGGTCAGAACCGGTTTAAACTTCACATATCACAAGAGACATTGAAATCACATTTAGATTGTTTGGATGCATGGAAAATCAATGTTATGACTGTCATGACCGTTGAAAATAATAACCTGTAGATTGAGGTTTTGGGGTTTTATTTTGTAGATTTGGTATAATTTTAGCTTAGAAAAGATGTTTTTATATTGGTGTAGTGATTGCATGTTATTTCTATGTGACAGTTACAGGTTACAGGTCATGATAAGGTCACATTGCCAAGGGACATAACTGCTATATTAGCACCATGACCTTATATGTCCATTATATGTGAGAGGCAATACTTCTGTTGTATGCATTGTTCCATTGCTGTACCATTTTAACTATGGTCCACACAGATCACTTGTATTCCAGAAATAATACATTATTGGACACCATATGCCTAAAAATTATAACAAAAATCTTGTATAAGGACACATTTTATGTTTGTGATCAGATCGGCATTAGATGAAAATACAATAACCTGTGGAATAAACAGTAACTTTGTGTCAAACATCACAGTGAATACTATTCTACATGTAGATTTATGCTTCAGGGAAACAGTCATGGTCAGGTCGTTAATCATTCTTTCCTCAACAACATGTTCATAAATGCATATTACTAATTAAAATATTCATTAATTTATTTGATGTTCATGCACACCACATATTTACCACAACAATATCATTGAAGTAGCTATGATGAAATAGGGGGGGGTTATGAACTCAGTCATTACATGTTGACTGTATCCATGGTAACATCTAACAAGCCATGTCGTGTTAGTCAGTTTGTTGTCATGGGTGAAATTTCCAATAAACTGAGCTGCAACACAATGATATTTCAATATTTTGAAAATTAAAAATGTGAGTTGTGGTGAGATAGATGGGATGTCAATTTTAGGCAACAGTGTACACTTTAATGTACAATATTGTCTCACCATGCATTGACTTCTTCAAAGAATATGACAATGTTTATAAGTTTCTTAACAAAGTTGTTTGGCGTTGTGTATATCTGCCAACTACACTCATGGTATATTTCCTACTCTGAAATAGAAAGAATTTTTTAGTCAGTAAATGCATAAATAATAAGAATTACAAGTCTGCATACTTTAAGCTATATGATAGCAAGAACACACTGGATAAATTACAAGACAATATTTAAACTGTATTATTGCTAGAAAACAGGATTCAAAATCATTCATGTATCTTATGACTTTGAAGTTAAATTAGCATTCTCAGACCTGTAAAACAGGAATATTGAGACAATTCTCTAAACATCTACAAAATCTGAAATAGAATTTGTTTAAGTCAGTCATTTATTGGTGATAACACAAATACTAAACAATCTTCAACAAAATTATGGCAGAAAAGAAGATATTTTGAACAGGCAACTACACAACTGCAATGTAGGTTTGTTCAGCCCAGAAGTGCTGAATATAGTTTGCTAAACATTAACTGTGAACCATAAGCAAGAAATTTGACAAGGTTTAGATGGATAGGGGTCCAGGTTGGTAGCTATGATGAAATTGCAGGGGTCATGAACTCAGTCATTACATGTTGGCTGTATCTATGGTAACATCTTACAAGCCTACATGTGGTAGGTCAGTTTGCTTGTTGCCATGGGTGAAACTGCAATAAACTGAGCTATATAAGCAAAACAATAACAGCTGATAATTAAAATTACACAATAAGTATATGACATAAAGGCATGATTAATACACTGCACGTTACATTTTTGATGAAATATATCTATTCGAAGGCAGATGCATTCCAGAGACCTCTTTTTCAAAGGTATAATATTTAAAAAAGCCATTCTTTACACAATAAATGCCCAGAAATGGAAAACATGTATCCATAGTAAATGTCAGTAGACTTGACAACAACAATAGCTCAAACCAAATGCAGTCCTTCAGTTACAAATTACAATGATGTTCTGTATATTACTAAAACAGTCAAGTTGATAAACAAGTTTCCAGGAATGAATTCCAATGATAAATTGTATTGGTTAAAAAATAACAACTCAATCTAAGAAACAGATAGGATAGAACATGTTGACTGCTATATATATATATTAAGTAGAAAAGGGCTTCAACATCCCTTTGAAAGGAACATCAATATCTTCCCACATGTGTCAACCATATTGAATGTTGGATTTTGTCTTTACAGGTGGATTAGATTATCAAGCAGGTCCTAATCATGTCACAGCCCCATCTTCATCCATGTTCCCAGTACATCCAGATGTTAGGTTAAAACATTTACCATTCTATGATGTCCTTGCAGAGTTAATGAAACCTACAAGTTTAGGTGAGTGATGTTTTTATGTCCCCCCTTTGCAAACAATGCTTAGGGGGCATGTATGAATCACCCTGTCTGTCTGTTCATCTGTCCACACTTCAGAAGTGCTAAACAAATTTTTGTTGAAACTTTACATGAAGGAAGAACACTTTGAAAGAACATAATCACTGTTCCACACCACAAAGTTGAGGTAATTTGACTAATGACTTTTCATTGATACCTTCAGCTGAGATGACCTTGTAAGAGCAACTCCTCTCAAACCATTAGAAGGATCTGATAAAACTTTACAGAAAGTTCAACAGTATATGCTGATGTCCATGAACAAATACAATTCCACACCTGTATTGTGTCCACAGCCCACACACACACACTTAGATTTGCTCTTTCGATATTGATTCAGAATAAGTGGGGGGGGGTATAACTGGCTGCCATTCAGCGACAGCTCTAGTTTGATCAGTAGCCGCAAGGTGAGCGATACAGGCTCAGGGCTATTCCAGTAAAATTCTCATTTTTTTAAGCCCCCACCAATAGAAAAAAATTCCAAGTATATTTAATATATGCATAACTTCACATGGAATTTTACCTGCCCCCAATAGAAAAAAAATTTGTGATCCATCCTTATGGGAAATTTTTTGGAATAGCCTTACATGTGAGCCTCCGGTTCTTTTTTATGGACATGATATTTCCAGATACATGCAAATAGATTCCTCAATAATTTTAAAACTAAGGTGTTTTGATTTCTCCTACAAACAAGTGTCAAAACTGACTGTGTCAGCTGTTGTTGTGAATTTCACAATCTGTTACAACATGCATTATTTTTATAATCACTTAAAGCTAAAAATACAATGAGCTGGTGACAGACATTGAAGATGTTACTTTAACATCATATTATTGTTATGTTACCATGCAAATGTGTTATTCAAGAAATCTCCAAATTTCAATGGAAATCTGAAATATTTTTACATATTCGATCATGGTCTACCCATGGTTGCTGAGGCCTATAACAGTATTAAGTATAGTTATTCTAGATCTAAGCGAACTGAAAAAAATCGCACAGATATTTGCAGTTCCTTATCTGTGTCACTTGGGAGTGTGCAAAACAAAAAACAAAAATTCGGCACAACTTCCTGGGGCGTTACAGGTTGGACACAATGATGAATAGCTAATGGCAAATTTTTATTTTTATTTTTGCAGCTCCTCGAGGCACATCAAAATTTCAAGAAACACATTTCAACTTTCATCTTACTCCACAACAAGCACAAGATATAGCAATGTCAAGGTGAGTAAGCTCAACACCAGGTGTTGAATACTACAAATACATGTAATTGTACTCAATAACAAGCACAAGATATAGCAATGTCAAGGTGAGAAATCTCAAAACCATGTGTTGAATATAACTTATAATTGCACTCGATAACAAGCACTAGTTATAGCAATGTCAAGATGAGTAAGCTTAAAACCAGGTGTTGAATGCGACAAATAATTGTACTAGATAACAAGCACAAGATATAGCAATGTCAAGGTGAGTAAGCTCAAAACCAGGCATTGAAAACGACAAATAATTGTTCTTGATAACAAGTACTACATATAGCAATGTCAAGATGAGAAAGCTCAAATCAGGCGTTGAATACAACAAATAATTGTACTCTATAACAAGCACAACATTTAATAGTTACAATAACAATTCCATCAAAATATTTAGTGAAAAAGTAAAATACATCTGAAAATAGGTCCTGTGATACCAGTTCTGTTTTCCGATAAAAATTGACATACATAATGGAATTTCTTTTAATACCCTCCCCCAAAGCCGAATAAAAGTAACAAATAGAAAGAATGGTAGCATTTATGATTGATGTATTTGTATTGCTTGTTTTTGTATTTTTTAGTCAGAAAATGAATTAAGTACATGTATTCTGTTAATGTGTGTATTTTACAAAAGAATATGGAGTAAATTAACATGAGACTATAACACAATGCAATAAATTTTAATGATCTGTATTGCCATTTCGGAAATTAATTCCTCATCAGCAGCACTAGAATCAAAACATATGAAATCCACAATTTCAAAAAATGTTTAAAATGGATAAAATCAAAAGAAATCCAAATAATCAGTAATATCTTATATATCTAAGGACAAAACTACGATGGAGGGAGTTAAACCTTAGGTTTTAGAATAAACATAAATTTAGATAATGTTTATAAACAAAGTGTACACATGAGATTTAACATATATAGTACACATAACCATCTTTAATTAGGAAAAAACAACAAAATATTAAATGAAAAATTTACAAAGATCGTGCATCCCTCATTTTGATATAGACAAAAGGATTACGTAGATGATTAAATCCATCTGTTTTCGTAAAAATGGAGGCAGACATGATTTAAAGCAACTCTGTAAAGTCCACATATGAGGTTTACCTTCATTTATACTTTTATCAAACTAGTACTGAGTGCCAAAGACTTCTTTATGTTCAGATTAGCAGGAATCATTTGTTAAAGGTCTACAATGCATTTTATATTCTGCAAAATACATGTCCATTTTCCAACATTTTATGATTTTGATAACAACTTAACTGTTAAAGTGCTATTGTTCGTGTGATTCCAATTCTCGTGGATTTCGTGGTTCACTAAAACCACGAAATTAAGTTCCCAATGAATTGCATATTTTCCTTACAGTCTTAATGCATAGAATTTGAAACTTGGAATTTAAGTACCCAAGAAATTGTGATATTTATGAAAACCAGGAAAATTGATGTCCACGAATAAAAGTACTTCCACAGTATGTTAATTTTTTTTACTGTTCAAGAACTTGAACCATTGATTTAGAACTTGATTTACTATAAGATGTTTATTTTTTTATTTATATAGGGATTTTAGACCAGGAGCCAAATGTGAATATACTACACAGATACAACTGAGGTTGGTTGTTCAAAGTACAAGAAAATAATATAAAACAAAAGAAGATGTTGAGTAAATGTACATGAGGTTATTTCTGATTCTAACATTGCTCTTGTTAATTGTCAACCAGTATGATACTCGATAACCATATTTTGCTCACATGCGCATATGGTATCAGAATATGAGTAAATGGGATGAAAAACAACAATGTTTTTAATTTTGTTCGTCATAGTTTATGGCTGCACGATACTTCAAAGGAAGTACGTAATATCATCTTTGAAATTCAACATGTAAATGAAGGAAATAAAGGTTAAGAACAGTTTTCAACTGAATCATGCAATGCAGACTCGCTAATGCTCTGGGTTAAAGTCGAATATAAAGGCCCAGCCCATGGTTAAATTTCACAAAACTATGTACCTGCCATAAATTATTTCTTATTTGTTCCCAATTGAAGCATTGGGACAATTATGTTGTTTATCTTAACGTATCCTGCTACATTCTGATCTTACTAAAGACACTTTAACAGTGAGAAAAACTTGCACTACAACTAGAAAAAAACCTATGGCAGTGTACAAACAAAGTGAATGAGTGAGATATAGGAAATGTTATTTAATTTTTAGTATAAAAACATATCACTATAACATTCAATTTCTAGTATGTATTCTGTTTAAATATGCAATAAAGCTGTACAACTCATTTCAGATTTTGCAAGATTTTTTTAAGTTGATAAGAATTTTACAAATTATTTTTAAATGCTCGACACAAGTCGTACAAAGTAATTGTGTATTATGTCTAAATATCACAAGATTGTCCCTCTTTATCAACAGTAAAAACAAACTTAATTATTACAACAAATACAGATGATTTGCAAATCTTTTAATATTGATATTTTCTTCAGATTTTGTTTGTTAGAAACAAGCTGTGAACAAGATGATAATTTCCCTCCTAGTATATGTGTGAGAGTTAATGGTAAACTAGCCCCACTACCTGTAAGTATAACATTAAATCCCTGAACTATTTAAAGGGATATTTTGGTGCAGTGGTGAAGTAGTTACTTAAGATATAGAATCACAGTTTTTTATGCCCTCAGATCGATGATCGGGGGCATATTGTTTTTTTCCTGTCTGTGTGTGTGGTTGTGTGTCTGTCTGTGCGTCCGAAACTTTAACCTTGGCTATAACTTTTGAACTATATAAGGTAGACTTTTCATACTTGGCAAGTGTATAGGTCTAGTCAACAGGAACATAAATATGCAAAAAAAATTAGGTCAGGTCAAAGGTCAAGGTCACAGAGGTCAAAATGGGGTGAAATTGTCTGTTTTCACATATTTGACTGTAGAATCCTTATTATATATCCTATTGAGACGGTGTTTGTTTCATGTTATTGCTAATAAAATTGCGCAGCTGCAGTATGTCAACAGATTTGAGGTAGCATTTCAGGGCTCACCACACTTCAAAAGAACAGGGAGACTTGGAGTCTCCCTCAGGGTACAGATAGGGAGACTTGAGGTCATGACAGGGAGACTTGTTCGCGGCTATCCGCAACTGAATTTTCAAGACTTATGTATTTGATTTACATATATACTTATTCATCAATGGCAATAAATCTGTTTTAATCATTCAAATATCATTGAAATTTCAAGATCTACAATGTAGATTTTATAAAAAGTCTGATTTTAGCTACATATCAATTTTATGTTTCTTTCACCCAAAAGCTTATGGTTGGAGGTGCTCCTGTATTTAGGTTAGATTTTCTTTTATTTATCATCTTAAGTAAATGGATAGTTTATCACTCAGTTGCTCCAGAGACAGTTGCTAATCTGCTTCATTCTTTTATGAATGCTTCTCCAAATATTAGAGGGATATATATAGATTGTTTATGTTTGTAGATATTCTATATATAGACCACTTCCGGTTTGATCTGTAGTTGAAACGTAAATATCTAGGACAGTTTCCAATGGATTTTTTAAATAAATGTACACTACAAAGTCAATAAACCATGAGATGATGTAAACAATCTTTGAGCTTTGCAAAAACAGGAATAAGCATTAGAAATATTATCAATTTATTTCCTTGTTACCGGAAATAGAAAGGGTTATAATTAGAAGTGTCAAAATGGTCAGGGCGACTTGAAATCGCTTTTGGGAGCATCTTTAGGCGACTTGAGGTACAACAGGGCGACTTAATCGCCCTAATCGCCCAGTTTGGTGAGCCCTGGCATTTACCGTTTTTGAGAAACAAGAGGCCCAAAGGGGGACTCCCAGAAAAAAAATGAATTTTAAAATGTTTTGTCGGATCTTGATGCAGTATTTTTCGGTAGGTTTCTTATAGCATTTCTAAACAGATACTTTTAACAATTAAAGCCATCTCAATAAACAAGAGGCCCAAATGGGCCTCATCTGTTTCAGAATAAAGGGGTTAAATTGGGTGTATTTATGGTAATAAACAACTTTTGAATTATGTAAGATAGACTTTTAATACTTGGTAAATGTATAGGTCTTGTCAATATGAACATAAATATGCAAAAAAATTAGGTCAAAGGTCAAGGTCATAGAGGTCAAAAAGGGATAAAATTTGGTATTTTCATATATTTAACTGTAGAATCTGGGGGCATATGTAGTGTTTCACAAACACATCTTGTTTTTTACCGTTTTTTGGTGTGTACATATTTCCCCCCAGAAAGGTCCTAGTGAGAGGGGATGCGTTTTATACATGCAAACTTCAAAAGACCATTTTTTCTGACCACCACCAACTTAACTTCAGACCGGAAATGACATTGGAAATAAGTATAAAATCCTTGTGATCCAGATACAAACCTGTGTTTGATGATAACAAAGTTTGCTAATGTTAACATGATATGTTGTGTATTGTTTTCTATGTATACAACATGTACATGTATATTCAGAGATTTCCAGGTGCCCAAAATTTCATCTCGATCGTGTCCGCCATATTTGTTTTGATTAGGTGAAGCCGTTTCCAGTTTTCAGGGATACATGACACTTGCAAGTCATAATGTACAGATTATATTTATGAAAAGGGATAGTTTAAATGAAGTAAATTAATGCATAAACTGATTATGAAGATCAATAAGGGAATATCACTTAAAAATTTACCAAAGGCAAACCGTAATATTCACGTATCCGTAACCGCCTTTGACTTTTAATTACGTTTGGAGATAAACTTCCTGTGTTTACAAAATCAATGTTTTTCGTTTGCAAATTTCCCAAAATGTATGAACAAACCATTAAATAAATACAGATACAGTTATTCCTCTAAATATAAGTGAAAAAAGCATCATGTATCCCATTTATTTCAGTCCACAAGGTAACTCCTGGCGTTCTTAGACATTTTTGGACAGAACATGTTGTTGAAAATTTACGTGCGATTTTTACACACGAACTAGATTTTTTCTGATTCTTTTCCTCTGAGAAAGGGGGTGCGTATACACCAATGCATTTAATACACACCAAAAAACGGTAATCACTTATTTTAATGTAAGTAATAAGATTTTCATATTGGAAATGTTACTTTAATGGTTGATCCAAAGCTCTCAATCAATACTTGATGAGCTATGTTTTGATTAATTGAATTATGTTATGTGTCCTGGTGGCCAGTATGAAATTATTAATAATAATAATAGGTTAAAATAAGCCACAAAAGGAGGGTAAATAAATATAGGGACAAATAAAATGTTTAATCTGAATGAATAAGAAGAGGACCGTACCTTTCAAGGTCCATTGTCAATGGAAAAGATAATAAAATATAATTTAAAAAATGAAAATAAGCACATCTATTGTCCATACAAAAAACTAAACTGTATTGTTATTTTTATTTGGTTCTGTTTACAGTTGAACTTACATTGCTGGAACTGTAATAACTTGAACACCATGTATGTCTCCCACCATTAGTGTTGTCCCTTTCATCAAGTTTTAACATAAATCAACCTTGATAGATCTAATTGTCTCCCTGACATTATTTTGATTTGAAATTTTATGGGACTTTATCAACTTTACAGCAGTGGCGGGGGTCATAGCTACGCATAGCAATCTTGTTTTTTTCTTTAATCCATTGTCTGTTTTAGCCGTCAAAAGTTTTACTTTAATTATAATACTACTAAATAAAGTAATTTAAAAAAAAATGTTGTTTTGAACACTTAATGAATAATATGAATCTAAAAAAATTACAGTATTTATTTGACTCTGAAACTCATGTATGAATTGATTATTAGTTCGCCTCAACGAAGTTGAGGGGGACTATTGGAGTACCCCTGGCGTCCGCGTCCACGTCCGTGTCCGTGTCCACATTTGGGTATATATCTTAGTAACTATGCAGTGTAGGGTCATCAAACTTTGCATGCAGGTGCATCTTGGGTTAACTCACAGCCTCCAAGAAAATTAGGTCTCTCTGACCTATATTTTCTGCTTGAGTGGCTTGCATTCAAATTTACATTTTAGTTCATATCTCAGTTACTATGCATAGTACAATAATCTAACTGCATGTGCATGCATCTCTGGTGGTAGGTCAGCATCCAGGCAAAATAAGGTCACTTTGACCTATATTTTCCGCTTGAGTGACTTACATTCAAGTTTACGTCCAAGTTCAGATCTCAGTCACTGTACATGGTATTATCATCTAACCTTACATGTGCATGCATCTCTGATGGGAGGTCAGCATCCCGGCAAAATTAGGTCACTTTGACCTATATTTTCCGCTTGGGTGACTTGCATTCAAGTTTACGTCCAAGTTCAGATCTCAGTCACTGTACATGGTAGGATCATCTAACCTTGCATGTGCATGCATCTCTGATGGTAGGTCAGCATCCAGGCAAAATTAGGTCACTTTGACCTATATTTACCGCTTGAGTGACATACATTCAAGTTTATGTCAAGAGTTGATATCTCGGTCACTGTACATGGTATGATCATCTAACCTTGCACGTGCATGCATCTCTGATGGTAGGTCAGCACCTAGGCAAAATTGGGTTGCTGCGACAAAGTGCCACAACGAGGCGAACTTTGTAATGGTTGATTACCTATGTTTTTTTGGTTATGAAAAAACACTGAAAAGATTATGTGGTTATGATTTCAGAATCCCATTCCAACGAGTAAGCCAGGAGTAGAACCTAAACGTCCAGGACGACCTGTAGATATCACTTCTTTTTGTCGCTTATCACCAACAATGCCTAATCAGATTGATGTTTCCTGGGCAACAGATTTTGGACGGGTAAAATAGATGAAGTTTTTATTATTATTAACAAACACTCATTAAAAACAAAACATAATTTTGAGGTGAAAAGTAAGTTAAACATTAAGAATAGAATACAACAGCTTAAACAGATGCAGTTTTATCACACAACAAAGTACCTGATTTACAGTGATATTATGTACATGTACAAGGTATATGATGGATTGTGTATATGGAATTTATTACTTGCCTTAGTATGTGCTGTTGATTTTTTAAGGTGGTAGGCCACCTTATTGCAAAGACCGGGTTCCAAAGAATGCACTACAGCTTTTGCTTTTATCATGATGCATTTCAAACTGCTATAAACTATGGCTATGTTAGTGATCAAAACCACAAAATACTCACTATTTACGAACTTTTTGGTGAAAAAAAAATCTTGTTTATTGCCACATAATTACACGAACTTTGTTGCAGCGTAATGAACATACGGTCTTCAAATAATATGTGTTAATTGGCTGTGTGTATTAATTTCTAATGCAGCCGAATCTCGTTGATATCATCAGCCCCTTAAAAACAGCAAATCGACTAGGTGACAGTTGCTCTATGTAATGATTAATTTTTTAATGTATATCTATTTTTGATATCGCTGTATTAGTCTATTTACTGTCTTTCTGTGATGAACACGCTGTTTTGTTTACAAATGTAAGCACATGCGCACGGTTTTGTTTTAATAATGTTGAAGAGCGTGGGAAAATTTGAACTTGAAGCAGTCATGTAGAATTTGAAAAGCTCTAATAACAATATGGAGGTTTACTTTCACTTTTTTGATGATTCCAGGAGACTTTATTGTAACTAAAAAACACCGCCCTGTGAGTTGAATGATGGTTATTTATAAGCATAGAAAGTACATTTATATTAGACTGAGTTTTTGGATATATTTGAGGAAGCAAACTTAGAAGTTGTTGGTGCAACCGCTGATGCCAACATGCAATCTGGGACTAATATATTATGCAATCACACGTGCATCTTTGAAGGCATCCTACTTTCTATTAGCGCTTTCATTAATTATGGTTACATAGAATTATGTTTCTTGTATTTGGAGAATAAAATACAATTGTACATATAATCTCAAATTCCTCGATCAAAGGAGTTTGAATGGAGATAAAACACCGTCCTGTTTGTCACACTAAGGGACGACCATTTGATTTTTGGGGAGCAGGGGCTTTTGTGATTTTGTGAACAAATAATTATACCCCCCCGCAAACAAAGTTTGGGGGGGTATATAGGAATCACCCTGTCTGTCTGTCTGTCCGTCCGTCTGTCCACACTTCTCGTAAGCGCAACTCCTCTTAAACCACTTGAAGGATTTTGATGAAACTTTACACAAAGGAAGGACACTATATGGAGATGTGCATGAAGGAATATAATTATTGTCCGAAACCAGGAAGGGGAGATAATCCGACTTTGACTTTTGGTTAATTCCCTATGTATGGGTTACCTTGTAAGCGCAACTCCTCTTAAACCACTTGAAGGATTTTGATGAAACTTTACACAAAGGAAGGACACTATATGGAGATGTGCATGAAGGAATATAATTATTGTCCGAAACCAGGAAGGGGAGATAATCCGACTTTGACTTTTCGTTGATTCCCTATTTATGGGTTACCTCGTAAGCGCAACTCCTCTTAAACCACT
>MJUU01028678.1:54145-73131 GCA_002080025.1 Modiolus philippinarum
ACCTCGTAAGCGCAACTCCTCCTAAACCACTTGAAGGAATTTAATGAAACTTCACACAAAATAAGAACACTATTAGGAGATGTGCATGAAGGAATATAATTATTGTCAGAAACCAGGAAGGGGAGATCATCCGACTTCGACTTTTCGTTGATTCCCTATTTATGGGTTACCTTGTAAGCGCAACTCCTCTTAAACCACTAGAAGGATTTTGATGAAACTTTACACAAAGGAAGGACACTATATGGAGATGTGCATGAAGAAATATAATTATTGTTCAAAACCAGGAAGGGGAGATAATTGAACTTCGACTTTTCATTGATTCCCCATGTATGGGTTACCTCGTAAGCGCAACTCCTCTTAAACCACTTGGAAGAATTTAATGAAACTTTACACAAAGTAAGAACACTATATGGAGATGTGCATGAAGGAATATAATTATTGCCAGAAACAAGGAAGGGGAGATAGTTCAACTTTGAGTTTTCATTGATTCCCTATGTATGGGATACCTCTTACGCAAAACTCCACTTAATCCACTTGAAGGTTTTTGATGAAACTTTAGACAAAGGAAGAACACTACTTGTAGATGTGTAAAATGTCAAATAGGCTGAAAAGGGTGAATTTTATATTTGTCTGATTTAGACAGAGTGTTTTCATTGGAACCCTTGTGAAAAGTTTTTTCTTGAAGATTATATCATTGTGTCCACACTTGTACTGTGTCTGCACCTGTTTTGTGTCCACACCAACTTAATTTTGTACTTACCATATCGATTCAGGGTTCAATGAGCGGGGGGTATCTTTGGCTGCCATTCGGCGACAGCTCTTGTTGGCTTTGGCCTATATTTTACGCTTGAGTGACTTATACTAAATTTTGCGTTTAAGTCCATTTATGAACAACTACACATTATACCAGAATGATGTTTCATCAAAATGATGGCCTTGATGAGTACTACCCAAATCATTGATAATTAAGTGGCTTTGACCTATATTTTTACGCTTGAGTGACTTTTGTTAAATCTTGCATTTAAGTCAGTTTCTCATCAAGTAAGTTTGCTATCCCAATGTTGTTGCATCAAAATAAATCAACTTGATGAGTACTATCCAAATCAAGGCCAATTAAGTGTCTTTCACCTACATTTTACGCTTGCATGACTATTGGTAAATTGTGTGTTTTACATACTCGTTTTAACAACTACAAAACATATCATTATGATGTTTCATGAAATTATTACTCATATTTGTGAGAACTTCCCAATTTTTGAACAATTTATTGACTTTGACCTCCATTTTATGCTTGAATGACTTAGTTAAATTTTTGCATTAGGCCTATTTCAAACATGTTTAATTGGTGAATACTACATAATTCATCCAATCCAAGGTGGCCTCCAGCAGGGAACATAATCCTATTGGAAATGACTTTTGTCTATGTCATCCATGGTCCAGGTGAGTGATACAGGCTCTTGAGAGCCTCTTGTTGTCATGTCTGTCACTGTGTCCAAAACTTTAAACTTGGCTATAACTTTTAAACTATTATAGATAGATTTATCATATTTGGCAGGTGTATAGGTATAGTCAAGAGGAACATTAATATGCCCCAAAAATTAGGTCAGGTCAAATGCAAGGTCACAGAGGTCGAAATTTTAAATTCCATTTCATGTTTTTCATGTAAAGAAAGATAACTTTAACCAAATATTAAGTTTCCATTTTCAAATTTAATAAACTAATAAAATTGGTAATGGGGGCATATGTAGTGTTTCACAAACACATCTTGTTTTCAGCTTGATTGACATTCAACTTTTTGGACAAGTTAGATCTCAGTCACTGATCATGGTGCCTGACCTTGTATCTACATGCATCTCTGATGGTACAGCTGTGCTAAGGCAAATTTGGATCAATTTAACCTACATTTTCTGCTTGATCCACCTACATTCAAGTTTTTGGGACAAGTTTTGATCTCAGTCAAAGTTCAATGGAACACCAATTAGTTTTAAGATATGGTTCCTTATCTGCTGAGTGCTTTAAAATTATGTATTTGTTTTTTGCAGATTATTTGTAGAAATTTTAAAACAAGCTCCAGATGTAAATGAAATACAGTTTAATCAAGATGGGAATTGGTCTCGACTTAATACAAAAAAAGAAACACATGTGATATCTAGTCCAGTAATAAAGAATACACGGCCTGCACCACCAGAGCCATCTAGTAGTAAGTTTTTTTTATGGTATGATGAATGCACAACCTGTATTACATGAACCTTTCAAAATGTAAAGCATTCATATGAAATGCACCATCTGAGCTTTTCTATAGTAAAAGAATATTCATATCTTTTGTAATACATTTTGTATATTATTCAATCTGTATCACTTGAACCTTCCAATAGTAAGCCCACACAACTTTATGTGAAGTGTGTAATTTGTATGACATCTCTATCTCATCATTCCTGTTTGTGTCAGGGTGTAACAGAATTCCTCTAAAATTGTAGAGGAAATAGGGTGAAGATCAGCATATAAATAGGGAACTCTGAATTTGTTGAAATCTTAGCAGCTAATTACTGTGGCAAACTCATTATTGTGTCCATCTAATTACTATGTTAATCTTGCTGTATCCATATTCACTTTAAATTACACTTGTTCAAATTTGAGTGGTGGATGTACTGCAGTCGTATTTGGAATGTTGACAAAAATACTTATAAAATTGCAAGTTTTAGCAACTCTACAGACACTGCAGTGGTTAATTTAGAAATAAATTGTTAACTTGCCCATAGGACAAGTCACCAATAGATATTACTTGCCCTTCCTAAAATCAATTTGGCCTTCCGCATTCATAATTAAAGATCAATGAAATTTCAACTCGACAAGCAGACAAACAGATATCAAATTTAGCTTGATGCACAGATTTTACTTGCCACTGTCAAGCTAGAGAGGGTTTAAATTGTACCCTGCACTGCATGCAACTTTTTAGTTACTAAGTACCTTCATTGTAGATATGCATACTGGTAAGGAACTCTTCATATGAGATTTGTGAAAAAACAATACAAACTGTAGTAATCTGTCTTGCAGTAGATTTTGTAGTTTTCTAAAGAAAGTACAAATCTTTTCACTTCATGGTATTAAAATGAGACTAAAAGCATTCACAGACAAGAAAATGAATTGGAGCCTATTAATCTTTGGTCTGTACGTTTGGAACAATCTATTTAACTGGTTGTAACGATCACTAACAAATTCCATTTAATTGGACTGAACCCAATTTCTTGTCATATCAAAAGTGAAACATAGTCAGACAATGGTGAAGATGGTTTTAAACCTGATTCAAAATGGTGGGAAACAACACTGTAACTTTGTGCAACCCAAAATGCCAATTAAGCACTTCAAATGAATGCTGTTCTAATCACCCTTGAAAGTAATTAGGTAGCTAGCATCTCAATCATAAAATAGAGGATAGTTTGTGCATATTTAATAAAGAACAATTCTTTAACAGAAGCAGCAGGTTTGGGAGAGATGATAGCTAAATTATATATACAGTGACGTGCCAGAAGTGAGTCAAGTTTTAACTTTTCTCTATGCATTTCATATTAAAACGATCTTTGTTTAAAAAATTCTGTAGAGCTCATTTCTTATCCAATTTTCATGAAATTTTTACTGTTAAAATGAGTTTGATATGCAGTTTCTGTCTGTAATTTAGAAATAATTCTAAGTTCATTAGTGTCCTTATTATCACAATTTAAATACAAAGTCAATTCTCTGACGTCACAATTTGCAAGGGATATATAGTAAATTTTGACTTTAATTTTTGGTTTATGTTTAAATTGTCATAATATGGAAGTTTCAAGTCATAAAATTATTTCAAAATTATTGGAATAAAATGTATATCACACTCTAATTAATAGTGAAAATTTCATGAAAATCGAGTAAGAATTGGGTTCTGGGGAATTTTTTAAACGGGGACTGTTTTTACTTGAAATGCACAGGGAAATGTTAAAACTTGACTCACTTTTGGCATGTCAATGTAGTATATGTAGTGTTATCATGAATTTAGGTGGCAGTTTGTTCAAGTAAATGCAAAATATATCAAGGAGTTTCCATATTAAAACAATAGCAGATTTTGTATTCTTTTGATAACCGTGGCTGATCACAAACATACATAAATGGTTATGATAACCAGTTTTGTTCAGTTCCAAAAGAATGGACCATCACTTTTAGGTTGTTTACAAATATATGCTCTACATGTTAGTGTTGGTCTGCTATCTTTGTATAAAATGAATGATTGATAATCGTATCTGATTTGTTGTTAAAATTCGAGAACAGCCTAGTAAATTGCACATCAATTTATGTATTAAACACCTAGAACAAAGGTGAATTTGGTTTCATTATGTGTTTATTTTTTGTAAAAATTATTTCAGGTGCTTTACCAGAAAAGAAACCTAAAATGGATGTGATTGACTTGACATTAGACAGTGATGAAGAGGATGAGGGATCACGAACACCAGAGCCTGCTCCCTCCAATACAAGTTCTAGTAGTCCTAGGGTAATCAGTCTTGATTCCCCCACACCAGTAAATTCAACAATCTCATCAGATTCACCAATGTTATCATCACCTGGGTCAAATATTGGATCTCAGTCTCCGGCACCCAGTTCAGCATCAGCATCTCCTAAGTCAAACAAAGGAGTTTCTCCCAATAAATCCCCCTACAGACCTGCCTCAGTATCTCTTTCACCAGTTTCATCAGATGGAACAATTCCTAATCCTCCCTCTCCTTCAGTGCCCATTGCACCAGCAAATAATATTTGTCCAGAATTTCCAACACAGACAAGTGGTCCATTACGATCGCCATTAGGTTCAAGGATATCGCCCATTACTCCACCCACATCAGTTCCAATGTATCCACCATTCTCCATGCCTCCTGTCTCCATGCCAACAGTTCAGCCACCATTTAATCATTACCCAAGTATGAGTAATTACGCTCCAGAACTAGATCGTGAAATTGAAGACTTTATTCGTGGAATTGTATGGGATCCAACGTATCGATAGTTACATGTAATATATTCTGTACAATCTAAAAAGGACCACAACGAGCTCAAGCCAATAACCAACACAAACACACTAGTCAACAATTCATTTGTGTTTTATTGAAATATGTAGAAGCATTAAATATTTTAGATATTTAAATACAAACCCCAAAAATATTGTTTTAATTTAAATGAAAGGGTGAAGATCACTTTTACTGAAAATTCTAGTGCTATATTATTTTTTGTTCTTTTCTCTTTCAATCTGATGTAAAATACTATAAGTTTTAAATTATTTTAGATTGTAAATACATGTAGAATTATTGGGATTTTCATTCGAAATTACTGATTAAAAACATTCGTTATTGTTCTGTAAATTTGGAAATTTATTGTATGGTGTTGTCATGGTAATAAGGTACTTTTCAGTGTAAAGTTGGTATAAAAGTTATAATTTTTGTAACTGTTTTAACAGCTTGTCCAGAAGTAATTGAAAAACTTTTAATTGAAGAAGAATGTTATAAATTACTGAAAGCACAAAAAACTTTTCCCACAATTTTATATGTAACTACAGTATAATTCATGCGACAGTTGCAATGTTCATTCTGATCCCTATTGATTTTTGTTGTAAGAATTCAGTTTTAAAATAAATGAGTTTTTCAAATTATACAAAAGCAATAAATAATCCCTCTGAACATTTTATTTTTCAGGGGATGGGGATAGGGGATGGTGTGAATGTATTCCATGACAACAACTAAATATTTCTAAAATTGCAGTTCACGAAAAAAATATGTTAATCCAGTGCAGATACACGAATAATGATTTTATTTTCACACTTTCAAGCTAATTTAAACAGTTTTTTTTACTTATTAAAGAAATAATTACACAAAAAATATATAATACAACTTATATAGATCTTAAATCAATTTTTTTTATGTTGAATACATTTGTTATTGAGAAAGTTTGATTGTTACAAGTCCAATATTTTTTATGTAATTCAGGGATACATCATAAGAATGTTACACAATATTTTATCACTTTATATTGTTATTCATTTCATAGCAATATTTGTTTTCATATTCATATTTTAATGGGACAAACATGATGTGGTTTTAAATGCTTACATTTGAGTATTATGTGAAATTTCAAAGTCAGAAATGCCTATAGTTCAAATAAACTGTCAACAAATTGAAAGTGCCTTTGTCTGAAATATCCCTGTGGTATTCTTCACAATAATACTAATATTTTGATGTTGAAAAGATGGACATGGTTTGCAGAAAAAATATTTGACAGCTTTCTGTTATAGAAAGGTTTGAAGAAAATGTTTTGCAAAGTACAAGTAAGATTTAAAAATCTGTGTAGCTTTTCTATGCTCTTATGGCTATAAATTACTATTTATATTATTATCAACAAAAATATTAACAGAGAACCATGTCCATCTGATTCTTTTGACAGAAGTGCATGGCTGTTCATTTATAATTTTTCTCATCCACTTTCACAATTCATCTTTTTACACAGTTGTATGAGATATTCATGTTCAGATTTAAAAGAAAGTTGAGTGAATGGTAGCATTTTTCTCATGCCTTTGTCAGGGATTGATTGTTTAACAGAAAGCTGAATGATTTAATGGTAGTTTTGTCTGGGTTAATAGATGACTGCACATCCAGTGTGATTTTTCCCAAACATTGACATTTAATTGTTAGCAGGACATACAATACGGCTTTCGTCAATTTTAAAATTTTAAAATAGGATTCTGTTTGAAAGGAATAGGGATATGAACTTTTGTGGTTACTACTTTATACTAGTTTGTATGGCAAGCGAAATTAACCAAAACTTAGGTAAACTGGGTTTATTGCAGGAAAACCCGTTTATCGGTTTGGTAATATGGTTTACCTCAGAAAACCCCCATAACCGACCAGTAATGTGGGTTTTCAACATTTAATACATGTTAACCTCCGCTTCCTATGAGTTTTTATTGCTAAACCTACTTTACCGGTCGGTAAAGTGGGTTTTCCTGCGCGGAATTCACCAAAACCTAGGAAAACCAGGTTTATCGGCCGGTAATCCTAGTTTACCTAAAAAAACTCCAATTACCTTTCGGTAATGGGGGTTGTTTGGAGGTAAAAACATGTTAACCTTCGCTTCCTATGAGTTTTTTAAGCTAAACCTACTTTACCGATCGGTAAAGTAGGTTTTCCTGCGCGGAATTCACCAAAAGTAGGAAAACCAGGTTTATCGGTAGGTAATCCTGGTTTACCGACCAAAACCCCAATTACCGGATAGCTTATATGATTGGCTTAAGAAATTTGGATGTAACCAATCAAAAAGAAAAATAGATTTAGTATTGAAATCATTATTTTTTTTATATCATCTTGCAGGGTTGGCCGGGAAATACCAGTGGCGGTATTTCCCACTGGTAATTACCGGTAATTCCCGTCCTGGGAAATACTGCTAATTTTCAAAAAGTGGGAAATACTGGGAAATATAAAAAATGACTCCCAATAAAACCCTCCTGACATAAAAATACTCATAACTGTTTAAATTTACTTTCAAATTTACATTTCCTTTTAAAATTATATTTGAAATACTTTTGATTCATTTTTAATTAAAAAAAACAAATGTGTGCATTTTTCATATTATTTTACTTTTATAAAATTGAGTTAGTTGTGAAAACATGCCTTTTGAAACCCATACCCAAGCCCATCATTGACAATAATGTTGATTTAGTAATTAACACTCTCACATTTGACACAATTCTAGTTGTTATTATTAAATACCAATGATAATTACAAGTACATTAATGAGTTTGATTTTTGTTTACACAAACAATCAGACAAATCAATTGCATTAAAGGTATTACATTGTAGAATGATTACCATTGAATGCAGGTGATGTTTAATAGTGAAAGTGGGAAGACATTNCACAATGTTTTAAATGCTTGTGATTTTATTTTATAGGAAGAAATTAACAAGTTTAAAGAAGAACATATATACTCTGATATCATGAAGACTGAAAAAGAAGAGAAGATGTATCCTTCTGTGTTCACATTTGAACTAGGTGTAATCAATCCAGATTAGGATTGATTCTTGTAAAAACTGATCACATCCTGTTTCAATCATTTGCAGTAAGATATTATGGTTGTTGTAAGTACCGATTGCTATTGATTGCAGTACAACTGATCACAACAAAGCCAATACATGTACTTTTTTGGCTCACCTGGCTAATTCCAGGGTGAGCTTTTGCCATCACTTTGCGTTCGTCGTCCGTCCGTCCGTCGTCCATCCGGCGTAAACTTTTCATTCAAAGATTTTCTCCTCTGAAACTGCTTGGCCAATTGGAACCAACTTGGCCACAATAGTCCTTGGGTGGTCCCCTACAAAAAAGATGTTTTTCAGGTCTGTGCTATATCCAAGATGGCCGCCAGCGGGAAACATAGTTTTAACATTGGACCCTATGGGAAAACACATTCAAAGATCTTCTTCTCTAAAACTATGGAGCCAATTGGCACCAAACTTGGCTACAATAGTCCTTGGGTGGTCCCTTACAAAAAAGAGGTTTTTCAGGTCCACACCATATCCATGATGGCCGCCAGCGGGAAACATAGTTTTAACATTGGACCCTATGGGAAACCACATTCAAAGACCTTCTTCTCTGAAACTACTGAGCCAATTGTCACCAAACTTGGCCACAATAGTCCTTTGGTTGTCCCTTACAAAAAAGGTGGTTTTTTTTTCAGGTCCATGCGATATCCAAGATGGCTGCCAGCGGCAAACATAGTTTTAACATTGGACCCTATTGGAAAACACATTCACAGATCTTCTTCTCTGAAACTATTAAGCCAGTTGGCACCAAACTTTCCCAAAATAGTCTTTGGTGGACCCTTACAAAAAGGGTGTTTTTCAGGTCCGTGCGATATCCAAGATGGCTGCCAGCGGCAAACATAGTTTTAACATTGGACCCTATAGGAAAACACATTCAAAGCTCTTCTTCTCTGAAACTACTTGGCCAATTGGAACCAAACTTGACCACAATAGTCCTTTGATGGTTCCTTACAAAAATAATGTTTTTTGGGTTCGCGCTATATCCAAGTTGGCCACCAGCTGGGAACATAGTTAAACATTTCACCCTATGGGAAAACACATTCAAAGACCTTCTCCTCTGAAACTACTGGGCCAATTGGAACCAAGCTTAGCCACAATAATCCTTTGATGGTTCCTTAATTTAAAGGTGTTTTTCAAGTTTGCGCTATATCCAATATGGCCGCCAGCTGGGAACATAGTTTTAACATTGGACCCTAAGGGAAAAGAAATTCAAAGATCTTCTCCTCTTAAACTAATTGGGCATATTGGAACTATAATTTAATTATATACATGTATACCGGCTCTTTAACAAAAAATGTCTATGTTAATCAAGGACAAGGTGAGAGATGCAGGCTCTTGAGAGCCTCTTGTTATTTGGATCAATCTATTTGAGAACCCATCTTTTTATTATACCCCCACTCGTGAGTGGGTGGTATATTGGAATACCTTTGTCTCTCCATCCGTCCATCCTTCACTCCGTCCTTCTGTCTGCCCGTCCGAAGTTTATCACATTTTTCTCAGCTACTGCCAGGCCGATTTATTTCAAATTTGGTAATGACTTTATATAAAGGGGGAGTCATCTGCCATCCTGTTTTGTGGGACTTAATTATATTTCCCTTTATTGAACATAGTGAAAATTTTCTTTGCACTTTTCTCAGCTACTGCTGGGCCGATTTATTTCAAATATAGTATTTGACTTAATCTATAGGGGGAATGCGTCATCTCCTATTTTGGTTGCCTTCTAATATCAACTTCCTGTTTGGCAGGACTTGGCCATTTTTTCCCTTTATTGAGCATTGTGAAAATTTTCATCGCCTTTTTCTCAGCTACTGCTGTGCCGATTTATTTCAAATTTGGTATTTGACTTTATATGTAAGGGGAATGCGTTGTCTGCCATTTTGGTGACCTTCTTATATCAACTTCCTGTTTGGCAGGACTTTTTATTTAACATAGTGAAATTTTTGTTGCACTTTTCTCAGCTACTGCTGGGCCGATTTATTTCAAATTTTTTATTTGACTTTATATATAGGGGAAATGCGTCGTATGCCATTTTGGTCACCTTATGATATTAACTTCCTGTTTAGCAGGACTAATGTGTAAAATAATACGACAACATAGTATCGAGTTCAACATAGTATATAATCAGCCAATAATCATTGAAATTGATTACAAAAGATTCAACTATTGTAAGGTTTTATACTTTGTCATTGCTACAAAGGATTTTGTTTAATGATAGGTGTGTTTGACTTATTAAAGTATCTATTGCAGATATATAGTATAATCCGAGATGATGATGTTGCAAAACACACAATTAAGGATAAAACAACACTGTATTTCAAAAATGGATAAAGTGCATGAATTGATTATATTGCATTTCAATCATGAGTTGAATATTTTTGATAATAGCAATCCTTTTTTTATATACAGTACAGATGTTCACACATATTTAAACATTAAATTGGAACTGAATTTTATGAGCTATGTTTTTGATGTTGGTCTGCTGAGGTGCTTACTTAATTAGCAATGGCACTGACAAAGCCTATTGTGACGTCATTCCTGAAGTGGAGTTACAGGAAAATCATTTCTGATTCACTTGTCGGACTTCTCATTGAGATAGAGGTTGTTTTAAAATATTTCTTCACTCAAGGTGTTGAAATTTCGATTTTTAAAAAGTGAGCTTTAGCAAGCATGTTGAAATAAAAATTTCATTATCCAGATGAAAAAATAACCTATCTGAAATGAATATTTTAATTCATTGACATGAAAACAATGGAATGATATATAATACATGTACACCAGAGGTGTTTACATCTACGATTTCGCCGTAAAACGGCTGAAAAATACGATCTACGATTTGTTGTGTTAAAACTACGACGATCGATGATTCTTGAGCAAAAATTCGTTTTTTATGAAAATCTTGAAAATAGATTAACCATGTGAAGTCTTCAAGGCGCTTGAATGCAATGATCTGATTTGTTTGATGTCAAGCGTCTGAAAGACTTTGTCAAAATATGAAAGCATGGCTTCTGCCAAGTGGAAGGGGGTCCAGACGACAATATTTCCTGATTCCATGGCTTCCCCTAAGGCTAAGAAGAGAAAAAGAAGCCTGTCAGAGATTTAAAGAGTCCTGCAGGGAATATTTTCCATGTTTGGGGTCATCAAAAAAGAGCCAAACCCATTTCTTTTGCCACATTTGTGTATCGTTTCTACATGGAGGAAAAGATGACTGTAACAGACGGAGTTAAATAGTTAAAAGCCCAGTCATAAACCTGTCATGTCATTTTGTATGTTTCAGTTTATTATATTTTTTCAGTGTTTTCTTTTCAATTTGAAATTTAGTTAAAAAGAACTTAATATTCATCACTATGTGTAAATGTGTTTTTACATTGTGTGATTTCTTATTTGTAAATTCTTTATAAATTTGGTAGTTGCCAGTAAATCATACTAACAATAGAAGTTGATGAGGGCTGTTCCAGCAAAACATACATTGGATAGGTGAATGCACTTAAAAGTTGTCATAACCACTCATAGATGCAAAATTGGATTTTTTTTTATTTTGCTCATGAATTCTGACTTGAATAATAGCACCCACTCATTGCAGCTTTTGAAAATGCCTTTCCCAGGTCCCATGTATGATTTGCTAGAACAGCACTGATTAAGTTGTAAACAGGGACTGAAACAAAGAAAAGAAAGTAAATGTACTGACATACAGTGAATAAGCGCTGATGAAAAACAGTCTATTTCAAGTAAAAAAGAGTACATGTTATTTTTCTTGAAAACTACTGAGAACATTGCAAAACTACTGACAACTTGGTAAAAAAACTACTGAGGCCATCGATATGGGGTAAACAGGTCTGAAATTTGGATATAACCAATCAAAAAGAAAAATAGATTTAGTATTGAAATCATTATTTTTTTTATATCATCTTGCAGGGTTGGCCGGGAAATACCAGTGGCGGTATTTCCCACTGGTAATTACCGGTAATTCCCGTCCTGGGAAATACTGCTAATTTTCAAAAAGTGGGAAATACTGGGAAATATAAAAAATGACTCCCAATAAAACCCTCCTGACATAAAAATACTCATAACTGTTTAAATTTACTTTCAAATTTACATTTCCTTTTAAAATTATATTTGAAATACTTTTGATTCATTTTTAATTAAAAAAAACAAATGTGTGCATTTTTCATATTATTTTACTTTTATAAAATTGAGTTAGTTGTGAAAACATGCCTTTTGAAACCCATACCCAAGCCCATCATTGACAATAATGTTGATTTAGTAATTAACACTCTCACATTTGACACAATTCTAGTTGTTATTATTAAATACCAATGATAATTACAAGTACATTAATGAGTTTGATTTTTGTTTACACAAACAATCAGACAAATCAATTGCATTAAAGGTATTACATTGTAGAATGATTACCATTGAATGCAGGTGATGTTTAATAGTGAAAGTGGGAAGACATTTATTGTTTTACCTATTTGGAATAGTCATATGGTAGTGGAAGAAAATGAAATTGCCTTTGCATAATCCCATTTAGACATGTGTAATCCATTTGCAGCACTTTTCAATACAAAGTTATGAGTCATATCATTTGACATTATATCTCCCAGTATTGTACGGGAATTCCCACTATTTCCCGGGAATTACCAGTATTTCCCACCGTCCTGGGAAATATGAGTATTTCCCGCTTTTTTGCCAACCCTGTCATCTTGTCTATTTATTTATAAAAAGAGTATTTTTGAGACTTAAATCTTGAAAAAAAAATAGAAAGAAATATTTTTCTGTATTATCTAAAAAAGATATTTTATAATAATAAAGAATACAAATTTATTGTTCATTTTAAAAATGAATTTCAAATATAAAATATCTGTTCATTTAATTCATTTTTATTGATACACCTTTAATATTCAAAATACGTTCGATCAACTGTTTCTGATATTTTCTTAATGATACAGATTTATATTTCTACTATTCAAAAATTTATGGGGGGCAATAAAACTTCTGATTCGAAAGGACATTTCCTGTTTACAAGTCCATAGAAATCTAATTAACTTGTGAGACATCACTTATTTTACAGGTACTAAGAGTAATATCCTTCATAAATAGATGTATATTTAATATATTCTAATAATTGAAATTCATTTGAATTATAAAAAATAAACCTGACCATTTGATATTACGATTTTTTAATATTAAAAATCAGTTTTAATTATATATTTTATAAATAAACAATGAAATGACATAGAATGACAGCATTAAAGTGCATTTTTATATTTAAAAATATTTCTCAAATTAAAAAAAATATATGACTTACTTTTTTTATCTATATTTTTCTAATATTGACAAATAGATAAAACGTCATAAAGAATATAAAAATAAAATTTTCCATTCTCTGATCTATTTGTTATTATTTACATGTTCATCTTTTTTTATTCTTTATTATTATGAAATATGTTTTTAAATGATACAGAAAAATATTTCCTATTTATTTTTTTTTTCAAGATTTAAATCTCTAAATACTCTTTTTATAAATAAATAGACAAAATGATATAAAAAATAATTAAAATTATCAAATAATGATTTCAATACTAAATCTATTTTTTTGATTGGTTACATCAAAAAATCTTTAGCCAATCATATAAGCTAATCGGTAATTGGGGTTTTGGTCGGTAAACTAGGATTACCTACCGATAAACCTGGTTTTCCTACTTTTGGTTAATTTCGTGCAGGAAAACCTACTTTACCGACCGGTAAAGTAGGTTTAGCAATAAAAACTCGTAGGAAGCGGAGGTTAACATGTATTTAATTATGGAAACTTCCATTACCGCTCGGTAATGGGGGTTGTTTGGAGGTAAACCAGGATTACCGGTTGATAAACCTGGTTTTCCTAGATTTTGGTGAATTCCGTGCAGGAAAACCCACTTTACCGACTGGTAAAGTAGGTTTAGCAATAAAAACTCATAGGAAGCGGAGGTTAACATGTATTAAATATTGAAAACCCCCATTATCGACCGGTAATGGGGGTTTTCTAAGCTAAACCAGGATTACCGACCCGATAAACCGGGTTTTGCTGCGATAAACCCGGTTTACCTAAGTTATGGTTAATTTCGCGTGCCATAAGTTTGGGTAATTTCCATGTGTCAATGAATTTATGAATTGCATCTATATCCAAAAAAAATTATCACTATTGAACATTTCCAACGTGAAAAAAAAGAAGAAAATGCTATTTAGAAAAGATTTTTTCTGAATTATTAAATTATGGTTTCACTTTCAAATGACATTTACATTCATGGCGGGTTTCCTGGCTCTTTAACATATTATATTTGCAATTCTTCAATGAACGTACCAATATTCCTAAAGTAACACATATAACAAGTCCTTCTAAACTCCTGTCTTTTATTTGCCAATCAACCAATCAAGATTCTATTGAAATTCTATTGTATACCAATTTGTACTGCCTGAAGGGGTTTACCTTGATACTCCAGTAATGACAAATTGGTATACAAAATAATTCTATAGAATCTTGATTGGTTGATTGACAAAGAAAAGATAGGAGTTTTGAAGGAGTTGCTATAGGTGTTACTTGACAAATATTGGTATGTTCATTAAAGAATTGCAAATATAATAGGTTATTGAGCCAGGAAATCCGCCATAATATCTTCAGAAAGTAAGAGAAATTTCCATTGTTTATACTGTATATTAGATTAGCATGTTAAGTTATTTCAAATATACACATGTATTTTCATATGTGTTTTCAAAATGTGATAAATTTATTGCAAGAAAGGTATTTTGCATAATGGTATTAGGCACATACTAAAGAAAGACCAATGACCCATCTTCAGTAATTGTACTTGCCTCCCTACCTACCTGCATACACTTTAATGGAAAAGCCCTAAATACAAATACAAAATATTAACAATAAATTGTTAAATTCCAGTATGGAATGAAAATCCAGCCTTAATCTATATCAACATTATTTTGTATTAACTGCATGTTGTTTTTACATTTCATTTTGTTCAACATAATTACATGCATGAACCATCAGTGCATATGTTGCTCTTGTGTATTATTGTATTATGGTGCTTTTCACTAACATTATAGCCATTTCATCATTCATCATTCATTGTTCTACAAATCAGCTCTCAAATTTATGTATATATGTTCACTGTTCATGGCCACAAATATATGATCAAATCCAATATTCATCAATACATTTTATTTGCTTCATACCATCTTTGTTTATTTATGACAGAAGTTAGAGTTTACCAAAATAGGTTGAGTAAAACAACTTCAAAACTATATCTAGATAATTGTGCTGTTTTGGAATGAGTGACAAATTGTTGCCAATAGAAATTTGAAAGTATGAATGTTAATATATTTGTGGTTGAATGGAAGTACAATCCAGGCATATGTGTTTCTGTCAGTTAAAGTCTCTCTCTCCTTCTCTCTCAACTACAACATTGGTGTAATTGTTCATGTTTATTTATTTTAAAAGTGACTATTATCAGGAAGTGTGTTTGACTCGATGGATGATTGAATGAGTGATTAATATAGGAAATATTTAAATATTGTATATAAATGTATATAAAGTTGTTAAAAGTCATTGGTCATTATTAAAAGTGTTAAAAACTGATGTTTTGTTTATTTTCTACTCCTTTTGATCATATTTCTGTCCAAAACATTGATGTCAAATCCAAGATAAACATTACATAAGAGCAGATAAGCACTGAATATTTAGTTTTTACTAATATGTTTTATTTGTTTACCACAGATATAGAGGATAGTCAGATTTTGGTACAGCAATTGGGTTTGTTATTGAAGAAAATTGATATCGGCTTTATATCCAAATTAGAAATATTTAATAGCGAAAATACTTTTGTAAGATTTATTTAAAACTGTCATTCCTATTAAAATGAATTAAAAATATTTGTATTTAAATACAGTTTAGGGAAAAAATATCTTGGATTTGATAGAAGTGATTTCGGATAATTAGTATCATAGTGTTTAAGTCATGTTTAGGGTTAATTACTACCCACAGTAATACCTGTCTAAACTGCACTAGTGCAGGGGACAAATATTTCAATATGTATTTTCTGAACCTGTGTAAAATGAACACCTGTCTACACCAAACAATACCCCAAGTTCCAGTCATGGTTGGTTTAAAGTATAACATTGAAGTATAGATCAATAAAATGAAGCAACATTTAAAGCAATTATAAAAATGGTCAACTCTACTTCCCCACCTTATTATTACCAGTCTTTAATTTACTTTATGTTGGTTTTTCAGTCAGCACTTTTGATTCCTTTTCCAAAAAGATAGAAATCACAAAATAACTTTTCAGGCAGTTTTCAGTTGTTTGTTGTTTGCCACAAATGCCCTTCTGTTAGATATGATTATGCTCTAAGGTTCACTTCAAGAGAAAACAAAATTTTTAATTTCTTGAAATATCAAGCAGTGATTTAATTTAACAGTCCAACTTCGATGACTCGAACACCTAAGGGACCGTTGAAAACAGTTCGAGCCATCGGGGTGTTGGAGATATTGAGTTCGAATTATGTTAAAACATGAACAAAGGGACTACAAAAAGGGTTCGAGGTATCCATGGTGTTTGAGTTATTGCAGTTCGAGCCATGTAAGTTCTACTGTATGTTTAGATTAGAGGTATATTAGACAAATTTTTTTTCTTTCAGACTTTGGAACAAATATGGCTTGTTATAAAGGTTTAGATTGACATGGAGTTTGCTTTGTTCCTGACTTGTGGTCTGGAATTACTTTTTGTTTAATAAAAAAAAATTTAGTTAAAACTCGAAAAGTTCTCTGACAAATAGGCTTTGCAGATAAGCAGAATCGAGTGTATTGATAGTCCCTTAAAAGACCAGTCTACTTAAGACAGGTTTCACTGTTTTTGAAATTGAGTCTCCTTTCAAAAGTTCTGCAAATTCTAAATCTTTTACCAAGCTCAAAGCTACCAATTATAAAGACAATGGTAAACACCTACTTGAAGTATGTCATGGCTTTCGTAAAAGTTTGATAAGTACACACAGTGAACATGGTTTTATTGCAGAACTTGTCAGTAGACATTTGCTTCATGAAAACAAATCTGGTGTTGCTTTATGTTTGGATCAAATTCAGTAATATATTATGCCCCCGTGATGAAAAGTTTGGGGCATATTTTTATGCCCCGCCCATGAATGTTGAAAAGGCTTATAGTGTTAACCTTGTCCGTCCGTACGTCTGTAAGTCCAGGTAAGTTTTACGTTGAGGTACATTTCTAGGAAACTAAGGTATAGAACATTGATAATAGGTCAGTAGGTAGATCTTTGATAGTACTACATAGTTCACTTGGCAGTTTGACTCTTTGACCTACATTTTACACTTCAGTGACTTTGGTTAAGTTTTGTGTTAAAGTCCAGTTCTCAATAACTACACATTATAAGACAATGATGTTTCATCAAATTACTGCGGATAACCTCTAGCTTTACCCATAATGCTGAATAAAAAAATCTGTTTCCGGTTACCCCATCACCCCTAGATTTAAGGGGCTAAAATTACCTACCCTTAAGTTTTTTTTGGCAATTTTTAAAGAAGCACTGTTAAAGTCCAGAAGTAACTCCCTATATGTCTATGTAAAAAGTTTTGAAAAAATAAAAAAAAATTGCCTACCGACCGACCCTAATTTAGAAGAGCATGTTACCGGAAACACAGATATTTTTTTTAAGGCCTAATAGACGATATTCCACTTTCAAATTTTTATACGACCGCAAAAAATTTGATTATGGCGCTGTCGTCGTCGTCGTCATCCGGCGTCGTCTTCTGTAGACACTTTTGTTTTTGGTCAATAACTTAGGTTCTAGTTGACCAATCCTTATGAAATTTTAACACAGTGTTCCTTGGCACAAAAGGAAGGCTGTGGTGGGTTTTGGTTATTTTGGCCCCTCCCGTTTTGAAAAAAGGGGCCAAAAGGGGGAAAATTGGGTGTTTTCACATAATTGGTTGTAGAATATTTATTATTTATTGGATTTTGATGGGGTTTCTTTCAGTGTGTTCCTAATTAAATTTCCTATCAGTAAAGTGTGTCAACGGATTTTACGTGGCATGTACCATTCACGAGATAAATGGGGTCCAAAAAGGGGGATTTTCAAAAATTTTAATTTTTTAATTTTTAGTCTGATTTTGATGCAGTTTTTTGCAATGGATTCCTCTTGAAATAAACATAGAGCTGCACCATCAGATTTTTGACAACTTGTTCCTTTTCCTAGGTATGAGGGGCCGAATGGGGACAAAATTGCAAATTGCAGAATACCTGCAATTTTTATTTTTCATCGGATTTTGATGGGATTTTTTTCTTTGGATTCCTCTTGATATAAGCTTTCTGTAGTATGGCAACAGATTTGGTGAAGCTTTTACTGTTTCTGAGCTACAAAGGGTCATAGGGGCCAAAATTGCAATTTTTGAAATAAATGAAATCTTTGTTTTTCATGAGATTTCATTTGATTTTTTTTTGTTTTTGTTTTGAAGTCCTCTTGTTGTAAGGTTTTGGTAGTATATGTCAAAAGATTTTGCATAGCTCTTACCGTTTCTTAGCTGTAAGGGATCAAAGGGGCTGAAATTGCGATTTTCAAAATATGTATTTTTTTTATTGGATTTTAATGGGGTCCTTTCTTCGGATTCCTTTTCTTGTATAGTTAAAGTAGTATGCTGACCAATTTGACATGTCTCTTACCATTTCCAATATATATATATGGAATATAGGACATTTTGTTTTTGATACGGACTTTATCACGGCCAGTATCAAGTGAGCCCGTTAGGGCGAGCTTGATGCGTTACGCCGTGATAAAGTCCGTATCAAAAACAAAATGTCCTATATTTCTTTTATCAGTAATTCACAAAATGATAAA
>MJUU01028678.1:73826-84678 GCA_002080025.1 Modiolus philippinarum
TCCTATTTATTTTCTTGACCTAAAATAAATTGGTTGGAAATGACCCGCCTGGGATAAAATGTTGATTTATGACATGTTTGGCTTTTTTCAACTCATAAACTCCTTTCATATGTTGATAGAAGAAGTTATTCCCTTTGCCCTCATACAGCGGGATGCCATTTTTACCCCGTTTGACCTCTTTGACCTGCCATTCTAATACCCGGAATGTTCTGGAATTGGACTTTTGGAAGAACGTTTATTGAATTGCAACTCTACAAACTTGTTTCCAAACCCTTAAGGTAAATTGATTCATACTGAACACATCTTAAAAACAGCTCAAAATCTCAGCCGACCAGTTTCATTACCTACCAAAATTCTATCAAACTGATTAAATAGCTTCAAAGTGATTAGTTGATTGATACAGAAAGAAAACTTGACAATACAAATGAGTGATACCTGGGGTGGTATCAAACTTATTTTGCCTTTATTTCTTATTCTGAATAGATATTATATTCTAATTACATATTACAATAAGAATTAGCTTATTACAGTAAAGTGGTTTTGTGTCATTATGGTTTTATCTGAAAAAAGGAAAAATAGAAGAAGGAAATCTGTTTGTGAATTAGACTGCAAATTGCCTGGTTGGGTATTAATTTACTGTATATAAGCCTTCCCAAAATTTGCTCCCTAAATCTTCATATTTTCAGGATGGCACAAAGTTTGCTTATTTTGCTAGTAATAAAAGAAATACAGTCAGGTTCTATAAAAACTAAGACCAAAAAAATCTGTTTCTTTCAAATGATTTATAATCCATAGAAAAAAACTCTGATACTATCTCCAACTTTTCTCATCATTTTAAACCCTTTGAAGTAGTTTAATCACTTTGATAGATTTCTCCTAGCAAATGAAACTCCTAAAGTGTGAAGACAAATTGTATTCACAAATGACCTATAAACAAGACAGTTTACCTAGAAACATAGATAATTACCTTGGGCTACTCCAACTGATATATGGGTAAAGTCAGAGGTCATCCGCAGTAATTGACTTGATGAGTACTTACCCAAATCATTGACAATTAGGTGGCTTTGACCTACATTTTACGCTTCAGTGACTTTGGTTAACTTTTGCATTGAAGTCTGTTTTTCAACGACTAAATTGTATTGTAGCATCATGACATTTCACTGAAACATTGATCTTTCGAAGAACTACCCGTTTCACTAACAACTGGGTGTCCTTCACCTACATTTTATGCATGAATGACTTCGGTCAAATAACAACTTCAAATTATAAAACAAAAGTTGTTTCAGCAAATTAATGATCGTGATCAGTACTTCCCATTCCCAAATCATTGACAATTAAGTGACTTTGTCCTATATTTTATGTTTGAGTGACTTAGGTTATCTTTACAATAAATTTATTGGCGGGGCATCCGTGGCTTACAGACACATTTTCTAGTTTTACCCCTGTCCCTTCGTCCATCTGAGGGGGGTACATGGTTTGTCTGCACAACTCATCCCACAGTTTTTATTTTGCAAGTCATTTGGTCATACATTGTATATCGAAGATTTGCATGTGTTAAGAATTTTGATTTTGGTTCATTTTTGTCAAAAATATAACATTTTGAACTTGGTCATTATTTTGTGATTTTTTATAGAGGATACATAGATTGTCTGCAAAACTCTTCCTACAGTTTTGATGCTAGGATGTTTTTATTAGATCAATTGTACCTATATTGAAGATGTGCTTGTCGAAAGGATTTTGATTTTGGTGCTTTTTTCGTAAGAATATACATTGTTGAACTTTCCGGTGAATTAGTAATAGATGGTACCTGTATATAAGAATGTCAACACAACTCTTCCTACAGTTTTGATGCCAGAAAGCTTTTATTTTGCAGTTCATCTGTACCTATATTGAAGATGTGCATGTGGTAAGGATTTTTTTTTTTCATTTATCAAAAATATACTTTGTTAACTAAGTCATTTTTTTTTTTGAGATTTAGTAATATAGGGTATATAGTTTGTCTATATAGTAACATGTGTTCAGTGGGGGATCATGTGTCTTGCAGACACAAATATGAATATGAAATCAATAATTGATTCAACCTTCTGCAGGGTTATATACTTTCTTTTTCCAAATAGGAATTAAAATCAATTAAAACGGCTAATTGGTAAGGCATGTAGGTGTCACAGCTTTTGTCTCGCCTGTGATGATAGTTGTTGATAGTGAAATATATGCATACAAAATATGATGACTTTCAATTAATTGAGGAATTTTAAAACCTTTTGGAGAAGAATCATTGGTAGTTTGAATCAAATGCCCTTGACCTCAAATTTATGGTTGAATAATGATGTCAAGTTTGCCTGAACAGATTTGTCTTAATGAGTCCTGAATAGATTTGTCTTAATAAGTCCTGAATAGATTTGTCTTAATAAGTCAGTGGTAGAGCAAAGATATTTGGTACTAGTATATTTGTTGCTTCAGTAGTACATGTCTGTCTGCCATGTCTTGACCTCAATTTCATGATTTGGTGACCATAGTTTTGTTATGAATTATCTTTCTCAATAATTTTAAGTGACATGACTGGTATTTTGTATGTACATGTACTCTTGAGTAATACATGACTGTCTGTCATATGATATGGCTTTTGATCTTGACCTCAGTTTCCTAGTCAACTGACCATGATAAGTTTTTATTGCCATGCCAATCTTTATTTGGCACATGATGCTGAACCAAGAAATAACCACCTAAAAAACTGCTATTGCAAGTGTTTGATATCATCACTCCAGAATTTTACAGTCGTCTGACATAATTTGAATGACATTGTTTTGTTTCCATCACAAATGCTGGTTGAACAACTTTTTGTAGAATTTAGTCTTGTATTTCTGTGTTTAAACCTGTCTTTAGTCAAGATACTTTTGTGATATTTTCAAATACATTTGTATTAGTTTGTATGGATATATTCACAGGTTCACATATGTAATCTGTGATGTCACATTGCTGTATTATCCCTTTAACTTACATGTGGGTGATTCTTGGATGTCTGTTTTACGAATGTATTATGACGGTAAACACGATTTTGCTTCAACAAGCCACTTGTTGAGTGCAAACAATTAAATTAACCATCCATGGAATCAATCCTTGAAAAGCAAACAAAGAGTTAAATATAGCATATACCGAATTAAAAAAAAGTGAGACCACCCATGGAAACAGTTCTGCACAAAGGATGTATTCCTTCCCATCTGAAAACAGAGCTTTGCTGAAGTGGGTATTCCTTACTGCCTGTATCTGAGAGTAATATTACTTGAAATGTTTGGCATGAGGAACAAAGAGCAGGGTCTTGGTGCTGATTTCAGGAGTTCTTAATACTAAATATAAGGTGTTTCTTTGGAAATATTTTACAAGACCTGAAAGTTAATATTAATGGGTTAAGTTTGAATCGGGGAATTTATCTACATTGTTATGTCTGGCATTCTGTTCAAAAGAGTTAACAAACACAGGTTGTCCTTAGTAAAGTAAGGAATAGCATTTGTCGTCACTGATGGGAATTTGTAATTTCCGTCAAGTTGGCAGTATGCACTTTTCTTTTCAGATGTTACAGATGTCTCCCATGGAGATAGTATTGGAAGAGATAATATGCAATGAAGAGGACCATTTGGATCTCACTTTATAACAAACATCCAATAATCAATGTGATAGTATTTATGTTAGAGTTGTGGTTCTTTGCATATGAAACTGACTCTTCATTAACAATATATGTGATATATATGACAAATCAATAAATCCTCCACAGCGACTCTTTCGATTTATGCTACATGTATTTAATTTTCATGATACCAAGACTTGTTCATGCTTTTGTTGTCTAGTTCATACCAATTCAAGTGATAGGTCTTGTATTTGTTACAGGACTAGGTATGACTACTTTTCCGTGTATTAGTTATAGAATGAATAGGTATAACTCCTTTCCCTTGTATGTGTTATAGGAAGACTAGGTATGACTACTTTCCTAGTATTTGTTATAGGAAGACTGAGTATGACTACTTTCCCTTGTATTTGTTATAGGAAGACTCAAGTATGACTACTTTCCCCTGTATTTGTAATAGGAAGACTGGTATGACTACTTTCCCTTGTATGTGTTATAGGAAGACTCAGGTATGACTACTGTCCGTTGTATTTATTACAAGAAGACTAGTCAAAGTTACTAACCCATGTATATGTTATAGGAAAACTAGGTTTGAACACTTTCCTTGTATGTGGTATAGTAAGTCTAGGTATGACTACTTTCCCTTATATTTGTTATAGGTAGACTAAGTATAACTAATTTCCCTTTTATTTGTTGTAGGAAGACTCAGGTAAGAACTCTTTCCTTTGTATTTGTTAAAAGTGGACTGGGTATGACTACTTTCCCTTGTATTTGTTATAGGAAGACTCAGGTTTGACTACTTTACCTTGTATTTGTTGTAGGAAGACTTGGGTATGAACACTTTCTTTTGTATGTGTTATAGGAAGACTAGGTTTGACTACTTTCTCTGGTATTTGTTATAGGAAGACTAGGTATGACTACTGTCCGTTGTATTTATTACAAGAAGACTAGTTAAGGCTACTAACCCATGTATATGTTATAGGAATACTAGGTTTGAACACTTTCCTTGTATGTGTTACAGTAAGTCTAGGTATGATTACTTTCCCTTATATTTGTTATAGGTAGACTATGACTACTTTCCCTTGTATTTGTTGAAGAAAGACTCAGGTATGAACACTTTCATTTGTATGTTTTATAGGAAGACTAGGTATGACTACTTTCCCAGGTATTTATTATAGGAAGACTGGGTATGACTACTTTCCCTTGTATTTGTTATAATAAGACTGGGTATGACTACTTTCCCTTGTATTTGTTGAGGGAAGACTAGGTATGACTATTTTCCTTTCTATTTGTTATAGGAAGACTAGGTATGAAGACTTGCCCTTGTATTTGTTATAGGAAGACTGGGTATGAGGAATTTCCCTTGTATTTGTTATAGGGAGACTAGGTATGACTACTTTCCCTTGTATTTGTTAAAAGTGGACTGGATATCACTACTTTCCTTGCATTTGCTATTGGAAGACTCAGGTATGACTTCTCCCCTTGTATTTGTTGTAGGAAGACTCAGGTATGACTACTCTTCCTAGTATTTGTTATAGGAAGACTGGGTATGACTACTTTCCTTTGTATTTGTTGTAGGAAGACTCAGGTATGACTACTCTTCCTAGTATTTGTTATAGGAAGACTGGGTATGACTACTCTTTCTAGTATTAGTTATAGAATGACTAGGTATGACTACTTTCCCTTGTATTTGTTGTAGGAAGACTCAGGAATGACTACTCTTCCTAGTATTTGTTATAGGAAGACTGGGTATGACTACTTTCCCTTGTATATGTTATAGGAAGACTGGGTATGACTACTTTCCATTGTATTTGTTATAGGAAGACTAGGTATGACTACTTTCCTTTGTGTTTCTTTTAGGAAGACTAGGTTTGACTACATTTCCTTGTATTTGTTAAACTAAAACTGGGTATGACTACTTACCCTTGTATTTGTTATAGGTAGACTAGGTATGATTAATTTCCCTGTATTGGCCTTTTCAAAAACTCATTCGGTCGACCCTTTGGTTTCGACATCAACCCAACACGGCAAGTGTTGTTCATCCTGAACACAGTTCTTAAAACTGTTCAAACTGAGATTACCATGTCATTGTTTACTGTGACACTGCACTAATTTTGTTAGAATTAAAATGTATTCAGGGTTCAAGTTGTGTATTGTTAGCCAACCGTACGAGTGATAACAGGAAGCTAAGAGTATTTGTACCTCCATTTGATGGGAGAGTTCAAATCCAGGAAAAGATGAAAAGGGTTATTTGTTAAGGGAAGACTCAGGTATGATTACTTTCCCTTGTATTTGTTATAGGAATACTAAGTACTACTGCTTTCCCTTGTATTTGTTATAGGAGTACTCTGGTATGATTGCTTTCCCTTGTTTATTATAGGAAGACAAAGTATTACTACTTTCCCTTTTATTAGTTATAGGAAGACTGGGTATGACTACTTTCCCTTGTATTTGTTGTAGGAAGACTAGGTATGACTTCTTTCCCTTGTATTTTTTTATAGTTAGACTGGGTATGACTAATTTACATTGTATGTGTTATAGGAAGACTCAGGTATGACTACTTTACCTTGTATTTGTTATAGGGAGACTGGGTATGAATACTTGCCCTTGTATTTGTTATAGTAAAACTGGTTATGACTACTTTCCCTTGTATGTGTTATAGGAAGACTGGGTATGACTTCTTTCCCTTGTATTTGTTACAGTAAAACTGGTTATGACTACTTTACCTTGTTTTTGTTGTAGAAAGACTCAGGTATGAACTCTTTCCTTTGTACTTCTTAAAAGTGGACTGGGTATGACTACTTTCCCTTGTATTTGTTATAGTAAAACTGGGTACGACTACTTTCCCTTGTATGTGTTATAGGAAGACTAGGTATGACTACTTTCCCTTGTATTTGTTATAGGGAGACTGGGTATGACTACTTTCACTTGTATTTGTTTTAGTAAAACTGGGTATGACTACTTTCCCATGTATGTGTTATAGGAAGACTAGGTATGACTACTTTCCCTTGTATTTGTTATAGGGAGACTGTGTATGACTACTTGCCCTTGTACGGGTATTAATACTTGTATTTGTTATAGGAATACTAGGTATTACTGCTTTCCACTTGTATTTGTTACATGATAACTCTGGTATGACTGCTTTCCCTTGTTTATTATTGGAAGACAAGGTATTACTACTTTCCCTTGTATTAGTTATAAGAGGACTGGGTATGACTACTTTCCCTTGAATTTGTTATAGGAAGACTGTGTATGACTACTTTCCCTTGTATTTGTTTTAAGTAGACTGGGTATGACTACACTCCTTTGATGACTGAAGGATGACTGCTTTCCCTTGTATTTCTTATTGGTAGACTGGGTATGAATATTTTCCCTTTTATTTGAGGAAGACTTGGGTAAGACTACTTTCCATTGTATTTGTTATAGGAAGACTAGGTATGGCTGCTTTTCTTGTATTTGTTATAGGGAGACTGGGTATGACTACTTTCCCTTGTATTTGTTATAGGAAAACCGAGTATGACTACTTTCCTTGTATTTGTTATAGGTAGACAGCTATGACTACTTTCCCTAGTATTTGTTAAGGGAAGACTCGGGAATGACTACTTTCCTTTGTATTTGTTATAGGAAGACTAGGCATGGCTACTTTCCTTGTATTTGTTTTAGGAAGACTAAGTATGACTTCTTTCCCTTGTATTTGTTAAGGGAAGATTTAGGTATGATTACTTTCCATTGTATTTGTTATAGGAAGACTAGGTATGACTTCTTTCCCTTGTATTTGTTATAGTAAAACTGGTTATGACTACTTTACCTTGTTTTTGTTATAGGAAGACTCAGGTATGAACTCTTTCCTTTGTACTTGTTAAAAGTGGACTGGGTATGACTACTTTCCCTTGTATTTGTTATAGTAAAACTGGGTACGACTACTTTCCCTTGGATTTATTATAGGAAGACTTAGGCCTTGTATTTGTTATAGGAAGACTTGGGCATGACTACTTTCCGTTGTATTTGTTATAGGAAGACTTTCGCATAATTACTTTCCCTTGTATTTATTATAGAAATTAAGTACGATATTTGTCATAAGGAGACTGAGGTATAACTACGTTCCCTCAGGTATTGTTGTTGATCAGGTATATAGAATTTCCGTAGAGAACTTCCTAATGCCCACTAATTTTCGGTAAATTATTCAATTTGTCCGTCATTCTTACCTACATCCCTTAGACAATGCCAAGTACAGAATACAGAATTTTATTTGCCAAATCAAGGGCCCACAGGGGGCATATATATTACAATGATTAAAACAGAGCACATACATGTATATTTAACAAGTCAAATAGTACAAGTCAAGTAATATTTATTTAAAAGACGGTACATGTACAAACAATAAACATAAGCTCTAAGGAGCTTTTTAAAACGGACATATGTTAGAAATACAGGAAAGATATAAATTAACTAGCGAATATTTTTTTTTAATTTGTCCAATACGGAAGTCGAATTGTCAGCAACTGGCATGAATTTGCTACTTTCCTTGCAGCAAACTACGTTCCTTCAGCAAATTGGCAATCAGCAATCAGCAACAGGCAATTGGCCACGTTCTTTCAGCAGCTGGCAATCACCAATAAGCTACGTTCTTTCGGCAATTGGCAATCAGCAACAGTTAATTGCCTACGTCCTTCAGGCCCCGGGAAATAAGCTTTTTCAGGTATTCCGTAGTAAGGTCCAATGTGTTTAAGGAATTTGTCACAAATCACTCACAAATACATCGCCGGGCCAGCCGAAACAACAATCATTGCAAAGACCGTAGATTTTATAAAACAATATTTGGCAAGACAGATGGAGACTATGTACATATTATACTTGGTGAAAACAACGTGAGAAAATGAAGAAAGGCTGGACAAAAACGCCATAGTGACAAAACCGGAGAATACAGGTACTCAAGGGTTTGTATACTAAACAAATTATTGAGTTACTCTAAGCAGCATCCCGGGAGCAACATCGAGAGACCGAGGCGACAATCAATGGTCATTGCGGTAACTCGTGGTCAATAGCACATATGAAAACACGTGAAAACAACAAAATTCATATAGAAGACTGTAACGGTGCTTCCACATTTTCAGTTCTCCGATGATTTGTAAATGTCGGTAAATTGTGTCGTTAATTGCTTGAGGAGGAAGTCCAATATTACTGCAAGTTTAAAATGGATTTATATTGATCCAGTAAATTTATATATCTTGTGGTGTAAGGTGAAATCAGGTCAGTAATGACGCAAATACACTATCGAGTAACTTCAAAGGATTGTGTATTCATACACTGCAGAAAATAGTTACGCTATTTTATATTTTCAACGCCATTTTTTTCGGAAAACAATCAATTGCATGTGACCATAGTCAATACACTTGTACTACAATACACATAGAGATTCGCTTAATCAGGCTGTGGCGAACTTGAGGTAATTAGTGTGCGGACTGATATACCTTTAATGACCAACCTATATATACGATATAAATGTGTTTTCTCTTTCCTAAAATAGCACACCTCGGCGAATTTAGTGACAGTCGCAAGCAAAAATAGAAACAGTAAGGCTATTTTTGTTTGATGATATAAGAACTTGAGGTAAGACCATAATATTTTTATACATTGTTAAAATTACGCTACACTTGCAAATATTTGGGCAAAAGTTCAGAGAAAGATTATTGTACCGTTTCCAATAAAGTTTGAAAAGTTGATAATTATTTTCTTCTCAAGATTGATTAAATGGAAACCATATTATTAATCTATCCGAACATTAGTTATGATGTTTAAGTTGGTTTGTGTATTACTTTCCAGATTAAAGATTTAGCAAGAATCTAAGCATTGTTGAATTCGTCTGCAGTTATAACGGATACGGGCAAGTATTTGTATTTTCTGTAAAGTATATTTACCCAATTGCATTTAGGTATTGCACCTATATTTTGAAGAAATTATTCATGATTATTTCTAGCATCGACTATATTAATTGCTAATGGCTATAGAAGACAAAAAACGGGTCAGCGTAGTCTATAGCTGATAATTGATGTTAGTCAACTTAATGAAATTGGATAGAGTTTGCGTCATCAACACGTCAAAAAGAATGGGTTGTCACTAGCAACAAATTACCAAGGTAATTGGTGCACCTTGTATTGGAAGATCAGCATGAAAATTGACTCAGATACAGGCAAAAAATCGTTGACATCTAGTAGTAATGAGCACCTTCCTGCTCAAAATAAGATTTGTATGGGAACATTGATCTGTTACCAATTAACACAGTTTTACAATTATGGTTAGGTACAAATATAGTTAGAGTGTGAAAATGTCTAAAGCATACCTATATTTACTTATCACTTGTACAGAATGTACTCTTGTATTAATTACATATACAGGTTTTATTTGTCATATATCATTCTAATAAATAATTGTATTAACTATAAAATGATAAAAACCTCTTGTAAATGAAAACATTATCAACTTTTGCATGTTGTCTTTTATAGTAGCAGGAAATGACTAAATTTTCATCATAGATCAAATTCACAAAATCGTTTAGTTATGATAAATCTGGTCACAACAGTCCATTGACTGTCCCTTGAAGTAATTCCCCTTTAAAAAAAAAACTGCCTATTACTTTGGTTAACAGTGGTTGACTATTTGTTAATTATGGTCAGTGGACCATGGCCAACAGTGGTTGATCATGGTTTGACAGAAATAAGCAAGATTTCAACCATGGACCCGTGGTCACTAATGATTTTTGGACCGACCATTAAACCTCAAAAGGGAGGGGGTTATGTTTTTTTTTTCTGGACCGAAAATTTTTTGCACGTGTATCAACAAAATATTTTTTTTTTCAAAATTGATATCATTTTTTGGGGCAGAGAGCCTCCTTCAGAATTTTTTTTTCATCATTTTGGCAGTAAAAATATTTTTTCCACTTAAAATCAGATCCAAAATATTTTTTTAGAAAAAAACCATAGCCCCCCCTTTCAAGTTAAATGGTTGGTCCCGTATAGAAATATTGATTTTACCAAAGCTATGGCTTTTGCTGCCCTTTTCATTCAAAAGTCACTAGCACTGAGCCTGAGGAGAGTGGACTCAACATAGATGCATAATTTTTATTGTTCTAAATGTATGAAAAAGAAAGGAAATGGGGTAAATGTTAAGGAGACAACATCCCATATCCAGGTTAAAACGACCAAAAACAAAACATCTAGGGGTCACCATATGGTC
>MJUU01028678.1:86968-108185 GCA_002080025.1 Modiolus philippinarum
GAGACATCTATTAGGGTCCACTCTTGTTTTTTCAATAAATTACACTGAAACTCTTACAACAAAGGGAGATAATTTAAAACTTGTTGTTTCCAAATATGTGGATAGGTCTGCCAAGGTTGATTTTTGGAATGGCCAAAAATTTGATGAGAGTGAAAACATGATTTAAAAAAGACTACAGAGTTATTTGAATAAAATTAAAATTAAAATATAACAATCATAAGACATGAAATGACATAAATTATGGTGAGCCTTTAGCAGAATTCGAAAGGGCTATAAACTTGACTAATTGAATAAACAAAGTGAAAGTACAGAGCATTGTGAAAAGTCATAAATAATATAATGAAAAGCAATTTATTTTATTGATAATTATGTTAATCTATTATGCCTGTGTAATTGTGAATGTAAGCATGGTCAAAGATATCATGCAGGCATGCAGGTGCATAAAATCACCCAAGGTCAAACCATGGTTAACCATGGTCTTTGCAGACTTGACCATGGATAAGTCAGATTCAACTATGGTCATTGTTTTCATGGTTTTGGAAACCATGGTTGTTGATGGTGTGACCATGGTCAATATTATAAGCATGGTTAACCATGGTCAACCATGGTCAGAAGCATGGATAACCATGGTTGAACCATGGTCAACCATGCTTTAACCATGGTCAACCATGGTTGTTCCTGCTTTATCCATGATTGTTCATGGTCAACCATGGTCACATTTCGCAGGGGATTGCTTTAGGTATGACAAGACATGATTTTTGCATTCTTCAATTAATTTTTGTGCAGCCATGACATTGTTTTTATTTTCTGTTGAACCATGCTCTGATTTATGATAATGGTTATCAATTTTCCATGGTTATCAAAAATCAAAATCCATGGTGACCATTGTTGACGATGGTTAGAGCACCTTCAACCATTGTGAGCGACCGTAACCATGGTTCACCATGATCACAAATTGACATGGGTTGTTTATATCCTTTTAATCCACAATGACTACCAGTTTGTAATCCACAATGACTGCCAGTTGTGGAAACACATTTAAATATCTTTAAATTTACATTAACCAAACTTGCTAACAATGGTGCTTTGGTTATTCTCTTAAAAAAATGTAGCTTTGAAGTCAAGGACAGATCTTTATTGAATATAGTTTTAATTTTGGATTCTATAGGTTTTACAATTCAAGATCTTCTTTTCCATGCTAGTACCTGATTGAAAAAATAAGAATATGATCAAACTCTTTTAGGGCAATTTGTGAATACCGGTAATAAAAAAAAAAAACCCTGAAATTAAGATCTATCATAGACAATTTTGTTGTATTGTAATCTGTTCTTTCAAAATTCATAATGTAAAATTAATAAAGATCAGAGGAAAATGTAATTTGTTGTAAGACACAATTTTTCCATAAGAGATATGAAATTCATGATAAAACGTGAGTTTTTGTATTTAAGACATGCCAGGAGGTACACAACATCCAAGGAAATCAATAGTTTAAAGGATTGTATTGTCTGTCACAAAATAATGATTATAAAATTTTACAATTTCTCGGATTTCTAGATTAATATTTTTGACGTTGTCAAAAACAAAAAAATAATAAATTTCAGAAAATTTTAGATCTGCATAAGGCCATATCAACAACATGGCTGTGATTGTGATATTCACAGAAAAGAAATGTATCACAAAAGATATTAATCTGATGATATACACTACGAAAAAGATTTAGTATATACTGGTATTTAGCTGATCCTCATCATACTTTACCTATGATTGAAACTGAATTTGAAGCACTTTAAACAATGAAATTAATAAATGAAAAAAAAGAAGATAATATCCAGATAGGAATCAGTAAATTTCATTATTGCACAAGTGCTTGCCTGACAGAAAAGTCCCTTAATAGCCGTGGATGTTGGCCACAGTTCATATAAAACAAAAAACATAACTGTGTGAAGTATTCCCTGCTAATTCTCTTTGTCATTTGTATTCCTTGGATACTATGGTGTAACTGTCATAGCCCAGTAACAGCTAAAGCAGGATCCTTAGATAGGCAAGTCTCATGTAACTGTCATAGCCCAGCAACAGCTAAAGCAGGATCCTTAGATAGGCAAGTCTCATGTAACTGTCATAGCCCAGCAACAGCTAAAGCAGGATCCTTAGATAGGCAAGTTAATAAAGTTTCCTTTAGAGAGATACAAATAAAAAGAAATTTCATTTTATACAAATTAATGAGGTTGAACAGAAAGAAAATCAAAGTTTTATATGTAGCGAAATATGTAGGGGCCAAAAATGCAACTAAATCATAGCTAAATTTTGTACACATTTTATAGAGGGAGTCAAAATGACTAGATCTTTGTTTATTGTGTTAGACGTGATAGTTTTAGTAGAGGTCCACCTTTTATTATAGTTTTATTTGACAGGCTAAAATATGGATTGAGTGACCAATATGTCTTTTATATTTATGATTTATGTATAAACAAAGATTTTTATTGGAAAAGTCAATGGTTTGACATTTAGCTTATGTTTCAGTTGCTTTTTTAGCTCACCTGGCTATGCCAGGGTGAGCTTTTGCCATCACTTGGCGTCCGTTGTCCGTCCGTCCGTCGTTAGCTCACTTTCAAAAATCTTCTCCTCTGAAACCACTGGGTCAAATGGAACCAAACTTTTAACTGAATCATCACTAGGTCATCTAGTTTTAAATTTGTTATTTTGTGTGTCTTAGGTCAAACAACATGGCTGCCGTTACTAAAAATAGAACATAGGGGTTAATTACAGTTTTTGGCAAACAACTCAAAAACCGTTACAGATATCAAAAATCTGACATGGTGTAAAAATGATCAGCATGAGAAGATCTACCCATGCTGAAATTTTGTAGAAAATTTGACAACCTGTCTAAGAGTTATTGCCCTTTTTCCGTAAAATTTTCAAAATTTTGATGTTTTTTATTTTTTATTGAAAAAACTATAACAGATAGAGGTTAAGTTTAATTTGCAAAAATGTTCAGCATGTTAAGATCTACCCACATGGATATTTTGAAGAAAATCCAAGTACCTATATATGAGTTGTGGTCCTTTATTGGTCAAATTTTTCGTGATTTTTTACTTTATGTCCTATATTTCAAAAACGCTTTGAGATAGAGGTCGTTTAAAATGCAAAAATGTTCAGCATGTTAAGGACTATATTTTATTGAACACATTCAAGTTTTCCAACCGCTTCCAAGATGGCCGCCAGCGGGGAACTTAGTTTACCAATTGACCTAATGGGAAAATTCATACCAAGAACTTCTTCTTGAGAACCACTGAACGAAACTTGGCATGAATGATGCTTATGAGGTGCTGACGAAGTGTTGTTACTTTAGTGCCGATCCATCATCCAACATGGCCGCCAGCGGGGATCTTAATTTTAACATTGGACCCTATGGGAAAATGCATACAAAGAACTTTTACTTTAGAACCACTGAATGGATTTGAACCAAAAATGGCATGAATGATGTTTATGAGGTGCTGACCAAGTGTTATTACTTTGGTGCCAATCTGTCGTCTTGCATGACAGACAGCATTGGACCCTATGGGAAATGCACACACAGATCTTCTAGAGAACTGCTAAATGGATTTAAATCAAACATGACATGAATGATGCCTGTCAGGTGCTGACCAAGTGTCAGCAGCTGTGAACTTAAGTTAACAAAAGATCTTCTTCTAGAGAACTGCGTAATCCAAACTTTGTTTATGAGAAGCTGACCAAGTGTTGTTACTTCAGTTCTGATCCATCATCCAACATGGCTGCCAGCAATAGGGAAATGCATACAATGATATCATGGAAAACCATTGAATGGATTCAATTTAAATATTGCATAAATGAAACTTGTGAGATTTTGATTTGACCAAGCTTGTTACTTTGGTGCTGATCCGTCTTCCGACATGGCCACCAGTAGCAGAACATAGTTTAACATTGGACCCAGTGGGAAATGCATAAAAAGATCTTCTCCTCTGAGACTGCTTGAACAATTTCAGTAGAATTTTGATATGATAGTCCTTATGTGACCCTCTTCAAAGTTTTATGTTAAATAGCTGCCAGCAGGGAACGTAGATTAACTTATAGTCCCTTAAGTTTGGAAACTGCATTCAAAAATCTTCTCTGAAACTGCTTGAACAATTTTAATTAAATTTTATAAAAAGTTTCTGATTCTTATGTACATACACCAAAGATGGACCATCAATTTGGAATTATAGTGCTGCAGGTCCCAGGTGAGCAATACAGGCTCTTGAGAGCCTCTTGTTTTCTAATATAAGTATAAAGTAGTTTGTATTTGTCTGAAAATGAGATATTGAATTTAAGCTTATAATCATGTAGAACAGTCATAAATGGAAAATGTAGAATGGTCATGCATGGAAATATGACTTAGGGATTTGACTAGCGCATACAATGCATCCCTGCAAAGATGGCGGCTAGCAGGGAACATATAACATTTGATCCTATGGGAAAACTCATACAAATTAGATCTTTTGCTATGAAACAGTTACTGCTGTCAGCCAGTTGGAACAAATCTTGGTCACAATAGTCCTTTGGTGGTACACACTTTATCAAAGATGGCTGCTAGCCTTGAACAGAGTTTTAACGTTGGACCATATGGAAAAACACATGCAAAGATCTCTGAAACGGCTGAGCCAATTTGAAGATTACTTTGGCACAATATTCCTAAGGTGTTCGACTGCAAAAAATATGTTTTTAGGTCTACACTATATCCAAGATGGCTGCCAGAGTGGAACATAGTTTTAACATTTTGACCCTCTGGGAAAACACATTCAGCAGGGGACCACCCTAGGACTATCGTAGCTATGATTTTTTTTCAGGATATTTATGATTCATGTAATACAGGGTGTATCTACTGACAAACTAATTCAAAATATATATTTACAGTAAAATACTGGCATTACTTTGTCATTTATGGTCAGCACGTTCAAATTTCATAAACCCAAAAGGATTCATTTGAACCTCATGATATGTTGTATAGGCAGGAAATCTAATAACAGAATTTGGTAAAAAACAATTCTTTTGTTGCAGAGTTTTACTGTTGCATCCTATTAGTTTATGATGTGGTTTAGAAAATGGCTTATTTAGTCATATACTTGTGTTTTAGCATGTAATATATGTTTTGTGACATGATTATAAATGGCTTTATACAGGGAACAAATCAAAGTGTAGAAAATCAATGTTATGTAATGGTGAAAATTTAATGATTTAAGACATATAAAAGGTAATTGGATTGTCTACTGCTGCGTCCTAGGACTAGTTGGAGCAAAACTCAGCAGGGAAAAGCAGAATTAATACAAAAGGACAGAAATTGTATATTTAATGGAAGTCGTTGGCAATGCATTTCAATTTATGTCACTTCAAGCTTTACTTGACAAAAAATTGCACATGACTTAGGATGAAAGGATTTAGTTTGTAAAGGTTATTCACAAGTATGAAAAGCTCCAGTTGAATTGAATTGGATGTGAATATAGATCACTTAAGTTTTACAGGGTTGCACTTTTCTTTATTATTGACACAGTGTTGCATATTAGATTGACCGAAATGTTTTAGGAAAGGAGTGTTTTTATAATGCTGTCACACCTGCTTAACTCGGCATCAGTTCTGTATCTGATGTTCACTAGTTGTCACTTAAACACAAGTTCAACTTAGGTCACATCTAATCAGATCTTGCATATAATATAACAGCACCATTGCTTAATTCTTAAATTACTTGCATTTAATTTGTAGCTTTTGTTCAGTACAACTTCATTTTTCAAAGCTTTAGTTGAAGCCTTTATTGAAAAAAATGTGAAATACATACTATTAGTTATGCTGTCAGTTACAATGGGATTACAAAAATGTAATGAGTGCCTTAAAATTGCCTTGCCCCCGAAGCAAGAGCAACAGAAGGAAGTATATTTTCCCTGTCAACATCAAGTGACCCTTGCTTTAAGGAAATCTCTTGAACTGATTTTCTTTCATAGTATGTGTACATAGCCAAAACTTGATTAAATCTATTGCAGACATATGCAATAGAATGAATCTGCATCTGCATGCAAGGGAATGAATGTTTTTTTCCATTGCTCAAACAAATAATAAGCCAGCAATATGATACCAAATCATACCAAAGATGGTCAAGCAATTGTTATCAGAATGATAATACTGGTGTAGCACATACTGCTGTAGTCTAATGCTGCAGTATGAAAACTGGGTCAGTTATTTCACACGTCCAAGACATACAGTGCTCACTAGAATTTAATGGCATTTTACATTTTTAGTCCCCTACCGGCTTTGCCGAAGGGTACGTTAGGTTTGCACTCTGTCATTCTGTCAGTCCGTCACACTTAGTTTTCCAGACTTTTTTCCATACTATAAGAGATATTTACTGGTAGTTAATATTTGGTATTTAAGTCTACCACCATGAGTTATAGATCAAGTTCGACTTTGGTTCCGGTTCATTGATCCTGGGCAGAGTTATGGGCCTTTGACTTCAAAAATTTTGGTAAATTATAGGTTTTCCAGACTAGTTTCCAAACCGTTCCAAATATTAAGCTGATATTTGCCATGATAGTCAACCACTATAGGTTACAGATCAAGTTCGAGTTTGGTTCCGGTCCATTGATGGAGTTATGGGCCTTGGGCTTGGAAAACTTTTGTGAAATATAGGTTTTCCAGACGTTTTTTCTAAACCGTTCCAGATATTAAGCTTATATTTGCTATGTGGGTCTACTGCTATGAGTTACAGACCGAGTTTGTATTTGGTTCTGGTCCATTGATATTTGATGGAGTTATGGGCCTTTGACTTAGAGAAAATTTTGGTAAATTATAGGTTTTCCAGACTTTTTTTTCTAAACTGCTCCAGATATTAAGGTTATATTTGCTATGTGAGTCTGCCGCTATGAGTTACAGACCAAGTTCGCGTTTGGTTCCAGTCCATTGATATTTGACAGAGTTATGGGCCTTGGAATTGGAAAATTTTGATAAAAAATAGGTTTTCCGGACTTATTTTCTAAATCGTTCCAGATATTAAGCCGATTTTGCTATGTGAGTCTACCACAATACGTTACAGATTTAGTATGCGTTTTGTTCTGATGCATTGATATTTGATGGAGTTATGGACCGTTTTAGAAAATTTTGTTAAAATGTAAGATTTCTGGACTTTTCTCTTGACTGTTCCAGATATTAAGTTAGTATTTGCTATGCGAGTCTACCACCATAAGTTACAGACCAGGATCAAGCTTTATTCTGGTCCACCGATTTTGACAGATTGTGTGCCTTTGACTTTTTTCCTTAACTATTTTTGCTGGTATAGCAAAGAACTAATCCCACCGGTAGGGGACTTCAGTATTGCCTTGCAATGCGATCCACACTTGTTTATCAATAGATTGCATGATAATTCAAGCTTTATTCTGGTCCACCGATTTTGACAGATTGTGTGCCTTTGACTTTTTTCTTTAACTATTTTTGCTGGTATAGCAAAGAACTATCCCACCGGTAGGGGACTTCAGTATTGCCTTGCAATGCGATCCACACTTGTTTATCAATAGATTGCATGATAATTTTCATCTGTTTCTAGTAGTAATAATTGCAATATGACACAATGCCAAATATTAATGTTAAGTCCTGATTAAAAATATTTTTTCAACCCTTCAGCGATTCAATGTTATGGGAATATTTTATCAGTATGCTGCAATCAGGATATAGGCTTTAATAATGAGTGGGAGTCTATGAAAATTTACTTCCTACTTAACCAATCAACATATAGAGTAAGAAAAATATTTAAATTTATCATGAAAGTAATGACCCAAGATAGAAAAGGTCAGATATTGAAAAGGCTACAATTACTCTACTGTTCTCAACATGGAATATTCATGTACCATGCATATACCATTATAATACCAATATTTCAATAAAACAAGCAAATTTCATGTGAGAAATGGTAATATGCGATGGTGAATAATGTACCATATGATGATATAACAGCTTCTCCATATAATATTGAACAGTAAGGCCAAAAAATTCAGACTATAATAAAAAAATATCCTAGATTCTCATCCCGGCCCACCCAAATTTTTCACTGTCTCAAGAAATTTAATTTGATTTTTTGGCCAATTTTTGTAATTTTTTTTAAAATGACAGCATTTTTCACAAAATTTGATGAAAAATATAAAATAAAATTCACCCGCCGCCTCAAATTTTGAGTAAAAATGGATGAGAATGTAGTGGCCTAATCTGGATTTTATAATGTCTTATTAGAAAAAATATTTTTGTCTTAAATGTTTTTATAAAGTACATATTCCAGTGCTGTTTGCCCAATTGCCAATCATTTTTGTCAAAGTTTTGGTTTTTATACGACCGCAAAAATTTTTCGTCGTCGTCGTTGTCGTTGTCGTTGTTTTCGTCTGTAGACACTTTTGTTTTTGGCCAATAACTTAAGTTCCAGATGATCAATCCTTGTGAAATTTTTACACAATGTTCCTTGGCACAAAAGGAATGCTTGGGTAAGTTTTGGTCATTGTGGCCCCACCCGTTTTAAAAAAAGGGGCCAAAAGGGGTTAAATTAGGTGTTTTCACATATTTGACTGTAGAATCTTTATTATTTGTTGGATTTTGATGGGGTTTCTTTCAGTAAACTCCTTAGAAAATTTCCAATCTGGAGTATGCCAACGGATTTCACGTGGCATGTACCGTTCACGAGATAAATGGGGCCCAAAAGGGGCGAATTTCAAAAATTTAATTTTTTTATTTTTAGTCCGATTTTGATGCAATTTTTTTCAAAGGATTCCTTATGAAAAATTTACATAGCGCTCTACTATTAGATTTTTGGTAACTTGTTTCCTTACCCAGCTATGAGGGGCCAAAGGGGGCCAAAATCATAAATTTACAGATAACCTTAAATTTTTATTTTTCATCAGATTTCGATGGGATTTTTTTCTTTGGATTCCTCTTGATGTAAGCTTCCAGTAGTTTGTCAACGGATTTGGCGTAGCTCTTACCGTTTCCGAGCTATGAGGGGCCGAAGGGGGCCAAAATCATAAATTTACAGATAACCTAAAATTTTTATTTTTCATCGGATTTTGATGGGATTTTTTTCTTTGGATTCCACTTGATGTAAGCTTTCAGTAGTATGTCAACGGATTTTGCTTAGCTCTTACTGTTTCCATGCTATAAGGGTTCACAGGGGCCAAAACTGCAAATTTGCAGATTACCTAAAATTTTTATTTTTCATCGCATTTTGATGGTCTTTTTTCTTTGGATTCCTCTTGATATAAGCTTTCAGCAGTATGTCAATGGATTGGGCGTAGCTCTTACCGTTTCTGCGCTATAAAGGGTCAAAGAGGAATCATAAGGAGTCATAAGGGCTAATTTTTATTTTCCCTAGTTTATGTCCAGCTAATTTCTGGGTCAATCTCCTTATTGCGTCCTTCTAATTATTGTGTCAAGCTCTTTCGTTTGTCCATACTCGCTTTAAATTACACTTTTTCAGATTTCAGTGGACGACATGCTGCGGTCGTATCATGCTGCGCTCGGCGTAGCCCTGTATTCAAACTATGATGAACAACATGTCTGATACAATTCACTTCCTGTTTGACAATACTATGTTTATGTCGGTTTCTTGGCTTCCATATGTGGAATTGATTTTGGTCTGAGAAACCATATGACTTTTATTCTACATCTGCCTGTTTGGGGTTCCTTAGAAAGAAAACTCATCCACATTAGACAAGTGATTACTTAATACAAATGTTCACACAAAGGCAAGTTTGTGTCAACAATACCTGATAGGACTGCCCTACTGATTTTGATATTAGGACTACCTTACTGATTTTGATATGAGGACTGCCTTACTGATTTTGATATGAGGACTGCCTTTCTGATTATGATACCTGGACTTCCATACTGATTTTGATATTAGGACTGCCTTGCTGATTTTGATATTAGGACTACCTTACTGATTTTGATATGAGGACTGCCTTACTGATTTTGATATAAGGACTGCCTTTCTGATTATGAAACTTGGACTTCCATACTGATTTTGATGTTAGGACTGCCTTACTGATTTTGATATTAGGACTGCCTTACTGAGTTTGATATTAGGACTGCCTTTCTGATTATGATACTTGGACTTCCATACTGATTTTGATATTAGGACTGCCTTACTGATTTTAATATTAGGACTGCCTTACTGATTTTGATATTAGGACTGCCTTATTGAATTTGATATTAGGACTGCCTTACTGATTTTGATATTAGGACTGCCTTACTGATTTTGATGTTAGGGCTGCCTTACTGATTTTGATATTAGGACTGCCTTACTGATTTTGATATAAGAACTGCCTTACTGATTTTGATATTAGGACTGCCTTACTGATTTTGATATTAGGACTGCCTTACTGATTTTGATATTAGGACTGCCTTACTGATTTTGATATAAGGACTGCCTTTCTGATTATGATACTTGGACTTCCATACTGATTTTGATATTGGGACTGCCTTACTGATTTTGATATTAGGACTGCCTTACTGATTTTGATATTATGACTGCCTAACTGATTTTGATATCAGGGATGCCTTAATGATTTTGATTCTAGGATTACCTTACTGATTTTGATGTTAGGACTGCCTTACTGATTTTGATATAAGAACTGCCTTACTGATTTTGATATAAGCACCGCCTTACTGATTTTGATATTAGGACTGCCTTACTGATATTGATATTAAGACTGCCTTACTGATTTTGATATAAGAACTGCCTTACTGATTTTGATATAAGGACTGCCTTACTGAGTTTGATATTAGGACTGCCTTACTGATTTTGATGTTAGGACTGCCTTACTGATTTTGATGTTAGGTTTGCCTTACTGAGTTTGATATTAGGACTGCCTTACTGATTTGATATGAGGACTGCCTTTCTAATTTTGATACTTGGACTTCCATACTGATTTTGATATTTGGACTGCCTGACTGATTTTGATATTAGGAATGCCTTACTGATTTTGTAAGGGCTGCCTCACTGATTTTTATAATAGGGCTGCCTTACTGATTATGATATTAGGACTGCCTAACTGATTTGATATGAGGACTGCCTTTCTGATTATGATACTTGGACTTCCATACTGATTTTGATATTAGGACTGCCTTACTGATTTTGATATTAGGACTGCCTTACTGATTTTGATATTATGACTGCCTTACTGATTTTGATATCATAGCTGCCTTAATGATTTTGATTCTAGGATTACCTTACTGATTTTGATGTTAGGACTGCCTTACTGATTTTGATATAAGAATTGCCTTACTGATTTTGATATAAGCACTGCCTTACTGATTTTGATATTAGGACTGCCTTACTGATATTGATATTAAGACTGCCTTACTGATTTTGATATAAGAACTGCCTTACTGATTTTGATATAAGGACTGCCTTACTGAGTTTGATATTTGGACTGCCTGACTGATTTTGATATTAGGAATGCCTTACTGATTTTGTAAGGGCTGCCTCACTGATTTTTATAATAGGGCTGCCTTACTGATTATGATATTAGGAACTGCCTAATGATTTTGAAAAAAGGACTGCCTTATGGGGACAGTGCCCTACTAATTTTGACATACCGACTACCATACTGGTTTTGAAATGAGGACTGGTTCATTGGGATAGTGCCTTACTTTTTTGATATTAGGACTGCCTTACATAGTGCCTTACTATTTTTGAAATTAGGACTGCCTTACTGATTTTGATATGAGGACTGCCTTTCTGATTATGATACTTGGACTCCCATAGTGATTTTGATATTTGGACTGCCTTACTGATTTTGATATTAGGAGTACCTTACTGATTTTGTAAGGGCTGCCTTACTGATTTTTATAATAGGGCTGCCTTACTGATTATGATATTAGGAACTGCTTTACTGTTTTTGAAACAAGGACTGCCTTATGGGGAGAGTGCCTTACTAATTTTGACATACCGACTACCATACTGGTTTTGAAATGAGGACTGGTTCATGGGGATAGTGCCTTACTATTTTTGATATTCGGACTGCCTTACTGATTTTGAAATGAGGACTGCGATATGGGGACAATGCCTTACTGATTTTGAGGTCAGAATTGTTCCATAGACTTCAAAAAAGTAAATTAAATACTAAAACAAATTAAACCTAATTTTCTTGAGCACATAATAGTACATATGTACTTGGTATTTATGTATATTTTGATATAAAAATTGTAAAATGGGACTCATTACAGCATAGGATGTGAAGAAAATACTTTTAATGAAAACAATCTTTTTAATATTGAGTTTTGTTTTGATCTATGAATCTCGGGAAAAATTATTTTGATATGAAGTCTTTGAAGTTTGAACCACGAAAGTTATAAACACCTGAAATTAGACAGTAAATGATTTTCAGCCAGTATTGTGGTAATCAACATCAGGTTACCTGGAAATCTTCATTATTTTGTGTTTATTCCTCTGTTTGTTCAGACAGATTCTTTTCTACATAAATTCCCAATCCATATTTAGAATAGACATATAACTTAGACTGGTTTCTATGTAAAAAGATTTACAGGGAATGCAGCTTTATTGCATCTCTTTCCTCTCAAGGGGAAGACATATTGTTTTGGTCATGTCCTTCCACATGTCCATACGGCTGCCTGTTACAAATTTTTGGATGCCACCTCTCCTGCATCGATGAGATACTCAGCATTTATGACTGCCTTGTGCATATTGTTGGAATTGTTCATATCCTAGCATATCATATTGTTTAGATTTTTAGTTCGCCTCAACAATGTTGAGGGGGACTATTTAAGTACCCCCACCGTCCTTGTCCGTGTCTACGTCTACGTCGGCGTCCACATTAAGGTATATATCTTGGTAACTATGAAGGGTAGGATCATCAAACTTTGTATACAGATGCATCTTGGGTTATCTCACAGCCTCCAAGAAAATTAGGTCCCTTTGACCTATATTTTCCGCTTGAATGACTCGCATTCAAGTTTACGTCCGAGTTCAGATCTCAGTCACTATACATACTAGGATCATGTAACATTGCATATGCATGCATCTCTGATGGTAGGTCAGCATCCAGGCAAAATAAGGTCACTTTGACCTATATTTTCCGCTTGAACTACTTACATTCAAGTGTACGTCCGAGTTCAGATCTGTCACTACATGGTAGGTTCATGTAACCTTGCATATGCATTCATCTTTGATGGTAGGTCAGCATCCAGTCAAAATTAGGTCACTTTGACCTATATTTTCCACTTGAATGACTAACATTCAAGTTTATGTCTGAGTTTAGATCTCAGTCACTATACATGGTAGGTTCGTGTAACCTTGCATATGCATGCATCTCTGATGGTAGTTCAGCATCCAGACAAAATTAGGTCACTTTGACCTATATTTTCTGCTTGAACGACTTACATTCAAGTTTACGTCCAAGTTCAGATCTCAGTTACTATACATGGTAGGATCATATAACCTTGCATATGCATGCCTCTCTGATGGTAGGTCAGCGCCCAGTCAAAATTTTGTCACTTTGACCTTTATTTTCCGCTTGAACGACTAACATTCAAGTATATGTCTGAGTTCAGATCTCAGTCACTATACATGGTAGGATCATTTAACCTTGCATATGCATGCATCTCTGATGGAAGGTCAGCATCCAGGCAAAATTAGGTCACTTTGACCTATATTTTCCGCTTGAAAGACTTGCATTCAAGTTTAAGTCTGAGTTCAGATCTCAGTTACTATACATGGTAGGTTCATGAAACCTTGCATATGCATGCATCTTTGATGGTAGGTCAGTATCCAGGCAAAATTAGGTCACTTTGACCTATATTTTCCGCTTAAATAACATTCAAGTTTATGTCCTAGTCCAGATCACAGTCACTATACATGTTAGGATCGTGTAACCTCCCATATGCATGCATCTCTGATGGTAGGTCAGCATCCAGGCAAAATTAGGTCATTTTGACCTATATTTTCTGCTTGAATGACTTTCATTCAAGTTTAGGTCCGCATTCCGATCTCAGTCACTATACATGTTAGGATCATGTAACCTTGCATATGCATGCATCTCTGATGGAAGGTCAGCATGCATCTCTGATGATAGATCAGCATCCAGGCAAAATTAGGTCACTTTGACCTATATTTTCTGCTTGAATGACTTACATTCAAGTTTACGTCCGAGTTCAGATCTCAGTCACTTTACATGGTAGGATCATGTAACCTTGCATAGGCATGCATCCCTGGTGGTACATCAGCATCCAGGCAAAAGTAGGTCACTTTTACTTATGTTTTTATGCATGAGTGATTTATGTCCAAGTTTTCAGGCAAGTTCAGATCTCAGTCACTATAGATCTTGGAATTTAAATTTTCTTAAAATATCAGTTTTCCAAGCTTTTCTTCTAAACCATTGCAGGTATTGATTTAATATGTGAGTCTACTTTTATGAGTTACAGATCAAGTTTGAGTTTGATTACAGTCCATTGATATTTGACAGGAGTTGTAGGCCTGAGACTCAGATTTTTTTTTTCACAAAGCAACTTCTTTTGTGTCTTTGATCACATTGCAATTCACCCTGATCATTGTTGATCTCATTGTATAATATTTTGCAATTGTTTATGCAGAAAACTCAGAACTTGAAATGTATGGGGTGAGGAGGAGTAACTTCATGGTTTAAGCAAAGGTATAATTTTAAACTTCATTCCCCATATATCTTTGCAATGTTCAACATTGAAAATTCACTCTGTGTTCAAACCATGATTTTTATCAAATCATAAATGGCAAAAATATTTAAAGACACTAGACTACTGAGTTGAACAGTATAGATTTCATTAAAATCAGACAAGTAATAAAAACAAGACATTTAAAAAAAAAGATTTTATTTGAAATAATACTATGTTAAGATATTAATGATAATATGATCCAAATGTTGTAGTTTCTATTTCTTCTGTAACTCATTTTCAAACTTGACTTGTGATGATATCTATTTAGATCCTTTCAAATGTTTCATTTTAGTTTTGAGTCTTTACCTCAAATTAAACAATGCCATCTCTACGACAAACTTAACTTAAAGTTGAAATATTGTGACCTTGGTCATTTTTCAATTCCTATTCCATAATCGATTTTAACAATTGCTACCATCTGTTTCTAAAACAGATGAAGACAATTTTCCAAATTGATTATGCAAGTGGAAAACAGAAGTTAAAGATTGCTGAACCAATCTTACAGTTTTACAATTCTAGTAATGCAATCAATCTATAAAATTGGTTTAACAATAAATTTTGGGGTCTTTTTGTGTCTTTGGTATATTTTAATTAAAATGGTTATTCATTTCCATTACTTTTCTGTAAAAATAAAAAAAAATGTAAAAAATACCAGGGGAGATAAATGCGATATAATTATTTCCCCTGAATAAATTAGGACTCGCATTTTCCTCCAAAAATTGATCTTCATAATGAAAAATTCAGATACAAAAATATAAAAATGTGCTAGAAAGATCAAAGATTAAATTTGTTTTAATATCAAAGATAATAAAAAAAGATGGAGAATATTTGCAAAAGTAAAATTAAGAAATTCCCCATCTAAAGAAAAAAAATTATGCAATACAAACTTTTCAAATTTTTACAGTTTGATAGCATTAAAGACCTGTTATTAGCATTTCTTTTGTTATTCAAGTAACTTTTATTCTTGTAAATGCCTTGGACTATTCCATCTCTCTTTTGTTTTACCTTTGTTTCTCTCAATTTCAAAGCACTTTACCTGATAATTTACCTCAATTTATTTACTTACCCTGAATTATTTACCTCGAATTAACTACTTCTACCTCATTAATGTTATGCATATTCATTCATATGTCTTTTGCTTAACTTTGGCCTTCTGTTATATTTCACTTAAATATAAGTTCAAGTTTATGACAAGTTTATGTAGAAAAAATTTCCCGGTCCAAGGATCGAACCTACACTACTTTTCTGTAATATCAAGGTGATCAAACGACATTGATATAACCACGAGGCTACAATTAGCACTTGATGAATAGTTGTAAGAAAATATATATAAAGTGACAACAGATCTATAACTCAGGTAATTGTCTCGCCTGCGACAAATGTCGCGGAAGCGAGACATAGCGATCCAAATTCCATCATCGTGGGCGTCAACAATTGCACAAGTTTTTCATAGGTTGAATAGAGTCATTTAATCTTTATAGAATTGTGTCAAAATTGGACAGAAGCTTGATAATGGTCAGAAAATTAATTCTAGCTAAAAAAATTGGAAAATTTTTTTTTTGTTTTTCTGTATTTTTTCCGTATTTGAACTTAGTTTTTTTAAATGTTAACCCACAAATTAAAGTTTTTTAGATGGTGAATAAAGTAATTAAATCTTATTGGAATATCATAAAAACTGGTCAGAAGCTAGAAAATGTTCTGAAAATTACCTCTAGATGAAAATTTTGAAATTTATTTTTTTTTTCATTTTTCTGTATTTTTTGCGTATTTGGACTTTTTTGGCAAATAAAATGAATTTTAACCCACATATAAAGTTTTTTAGCTCACCTGACCCGAAGGGTCAGTGTGAGCTATTGCCATCACTTGGCGTCCGTCGTCCGTCGTCCGTCCGTCCGTCGTCTGTTAACTTTTCACATTTTCATCTTCTCCTCTGAAACCACTGAAGNTTAGAAGTTGAATAAAGTTATTAAATCTTACTGGAATTTATTGAAAAGTGGTCAAAACCTAGGTGATGGTCAGAAAATTATCTCCAGCTGAAAATCGTTTTTTAGTGAATTTGAAATAAATAAACATTTTAATGAATAAAATTGCAAAAAATTGTTATTCCATTTTTGGTAAATTTCCCGGAACTCTTAGACCAATTCATTTTTTGGAATTCTACCTAGTAACCATACCTTTTTAAAAATATATTGATGAAAACCATAATTTTCAATAATGGAATTCCAAAAATATTTTATTCCAACATTGGTACATTTCCAGAAACTGTCCAAGACATGCAATTTTCTGAAATTCTTCTTAGCAACCATGGTTTTTGAGTGAATTTGAAATAAACATTTTAATGACTAAAATTGCAAAAAGTTTTGATTCCAATTTTTGGTAAATTTCCTGGAACTTGATTTTAGACCTATTAATTTTTGGAATTCTACCTAGCAACCATACTTTTTAAAATATATATTGATGAAAACAATAATTATCAATAATGGAATTGCAAAAATATTTGATTCCAATTTTGGTAAATTTCCTGAACTCTTCAAGATCTGTTATTTTTTTTTTAATTTTCCTAGTAACCACACCATTTTAAATACATTTTGGTGAAAACAGTCATTTTCAATACCTAAATTGCAAAAATATTTGATTCCAATTTTGGTAAATTCCTGAAACTCTTAAACACCAGTTATTTTTTGGAATAGAGAAAGTATATAAACGTTAGTATTGTCCTGATTATAATGATACCTTACTGAACAGGCGAGACACATGGTTTTGAGGAACCTTTACGAATTTTTTTTTAAATACAATCTAATGGATATTTATTTAATTGAAGTAAACAAATTTATTTGACACAAGATGAATACAAAAGACAACTTTTCTGCATCCGCCTGTGGAACAAAAACTATTTGATGCATATAGCCTTAATAAACTGATGAATATACATGAGAAGAAGATTCTATTTTGATGGGGGTGTTTGTATCCATTTTTTCACATATAAAATTCTGTATATTAAATAAATTGCATGGTCTTTAAGTTCACGCTCAGGCATCTTGACAACCCCTTTTCTTTCGAAGCACTTTAATTCAATTAATTACTCTGAAACATACTTTAAATATAACATAACTGAGTTGTAAAAATGTAAGATTGGTTCAACAATCCTTAGCCTAATTCCGGTAGTGGTCAAGCGAAAAGAAGAATTAACTTTTTTCACTGAGGAAGAGGGAATTTTAAAAATTGATTGAGGAATTGGGTATTGAAAAATGACCATGGCCATAGTGTATTGACTGTAATACATTACTGGTTTAATACAGCAATGCAACTTTTGCAGGAAAACAATGTGAATTGACATTGACATATGACACACATTTTGTGTAGAGTTCTGAAGAAATTTCATCAAAATCTTATCAGTTATTGAGCAAAATCGCTATTTGTAATGAAATATGATTTCATTTGATAAAATTTGGGAAAAGTTAAAACTGATTGCTGTGATTTCACAAGCGGATTGCATTTACTTTAATATCTGGAGTCCAACCTGAAAAAATTCTGATTGCTTTTTTAAAGAATGGTTGACATTACGTCTGTGTCAACAATAACTGATTGACAATAAAATGTAATGAAATTTGGGTTTTTGTTAAGGATATTCACATGGTATTTAGAACATTAGCCTCCTTTTCTTCCTCAAGGGTTTAGTCCTCTGTCATGGCAGGTCAATGAATAATCAAACGTTCCTATATCAACAAAAGCCAAAACGTGGGTGTTCCATAAAAACCAAGTCTTTTGAGAAGAAACAATATTTGATGACCAAAGAAAGTAAATATACTATGAAATATAAACCATGTACTTGAATATTGGTCATTGACCGTTGTTTGAAAATCGTCAAATTTGAAGTAGAAAGTTTTTTATATATTCACACTTGAGTAGAGACATATTAATTACGTACAAGTCCATGTTTACATAGATCAGAAAACAACAATCTTAGGCTCATATTAAACATGTATAGGAATGTTTTCACATCAAATTACGTGTTTCAGCGTAAAGTATAGGATATATTGATTATAGACATATTATGCCTTGAGCTGTTAACAGAAGCCACTAGCATGTAAGTATGTTTTAGGTCTTGTTATGTATTGTATTTCACTTTATTAAATTCTCTTCAATTTCTTAACATTGTCAGAAATGCTGTACTTTTGAAACAGCGGAAATTAAGCATTTTGGTAGCTTCTTATTGGTATAATGATTTTTTTTAACCTAGCTTAATTAAAAGTACAAGACTTTCGGTACAGGAAAGCAAAATGGCTGTTTTATATGTGTCACAAATTGGCTTGTGGTGTAAATGAAAAATAAATGAATTTTATGTTGGTCATTAAAACAGTATTTCATTTGTGTAGTGTACAATAAAAGCAAAATCAAGACAAAAAATGCCTGCTTGTATAAAGTCTACTGTAGGAAAATAATGCATAATACAGTTATACAAGTTGTTCATTGTCAAAGGTCATCCAAAATGATGAGAAAATGTAAGACAAGTTGGACATTTTTGGATGTCCTCTGGGGAAGAGCAGAAATACATTTTGAGGAAATGTTCCATTCAATTCTATTGCAATTGTAAGTAGTACGGAATTATACAGGTTACATAGAAGGGAAATGGCCCACTTTCAACTATAAAGGACAACCCTGGGTGTCAGTTCAGTGGTTAAAAAATCTTAGAAAAATTATTGCCCCTTGTTAGGAGAATTAGGATATGCTATTTTATTTTCAACTTTGACTAAATTTAGTATTTAAGTGGATTCATCTGGACTATCAGACTTGACTTGTTTCTACCTATAATCTTTGTATTTCATTTCTCAACTGATCAGTGATGCATGTAAAGCAGGAAGCACTTACCCTTGTCCTTGTACTCGGGTCAAGTTCATATGAACATGTTCTAGTTGTAAGTTATAACAGATTATATTAGAGTTGAAAATCTGTATGCTACCTTAGTAGTTCTCTTAATCCCTGCCTTAGTTGTACCCGTAATTCTGTCTGTCACATTTTTTTGTATACACTAATTTCAGCTACTTATGGTCCTTTACTGCAGCTCTCATTTCAGCTATATTGAACATCTTCCGATCTAATGGCTTGATGTATTTTTCTACTTTTATAATTGTTAAATTTTTTCCCACACTCCTCAGCAACTACCCTTCACATCCACTTGATATTTGTATATGCATGGTCATTTACTGTACATCCACTTTTCAATTATTTCCTATCTAACTACTTGGTTCATTTTGTTCTATTTATATTTTAATTGAAACACAATTTGGTGCATTTTAGCTGAGTTGCAACAAAGGTTATTTTAACAATTTTAATGCATTTTCTTTATTCATATGTAGAACAGGATAAGTGCGTTTTTCTCAATTTACTTAAAGAGCAGGTTTAGTGCATTTTTCTCAATTTATACATAGAGCAGGTTTAATGCATTTTTCTCAATTTATAGGTACTGCAGGGTAATGCATTTTCTTAATTTTATATGTGTATTTTCTCATTTTATATGTAGAGCTTTTTTTCTCTCTACTTTGATTGACCAATTTACTATTTAAAAATGGTCCTACATTTAATCCATATCCCTTTACTTGTTCATTTACAATTTTCCCTCTTTCATTCCAAAATTATGCCATGTAGATAAAGGTTTCATTTGTATCTGCTAAGTTCCATCAATGAATTCAGTTAACATTGGATCTTAAAGATATACCAATATTAGACTACAGGATCATTTTCAGAATTTTGGGTTAATCCCCTTACAAAGTCTGTGACCAATCTTAGGATGGTACACTAAATCATAAGGGTCTTATGGACTGTCAAAGATCTAGTGTAGTTTAGCCTTTAGTTTCTTTATAATGCCAGATTCTTAGATATACCCTGTCCTGACTATATGATGGACAAAGATCTCTTCAGTTTCTGTATAATGCCAGATTCTTGGATATACCCTGTCCTGACTATGTGATGGACAAAGATCTCCTCAGTCTCTGTATAATGCCAGATTCTTGGATATACCCTGTCCTGACTATATGATGGACTTGAATCTCTTCAGTTTCTTTATAATGCCAGATTCTTGGATATACCCTGTCCTGACTATATGATGGACAAAGATCTCCTCAGTCTCTGTATAATGCCAGATTCTTGGATATACCCTCTCCTAACTATGTGATGGACAAAGATCTCTTCAGTTTCTTTATAATGCCAGATTCTTGGATATACCCTGGTCTGACTATATGCTGGACAAAGATCTCTTCAGTTTCTTTATAATGCCAGATTCTTGGATATACCCTGTCCTGACTATATGCTGGACGAAGATCTCTTCAGTTTCTTTATAATGCCAGATTCTTGGATTTACCCTGTCCTGACTATATGATGGACAAAGAACTCTTCAGTCTTTGTATAGTGCCAGATTCTTAGATATACCCTGTCCTGACTATATGATGGACTTGAATCTCCTCAGTCTCTTTATAATGCCAGATTCTTGGAT
>MJUU01028678.1:119818-132199 GCA_002080025.1 Modiolus philippinarum
TCCAAATCATTCTTTGAGATGTGTAGTGTGAATAAGTTGGCATGCTCCAAATCATTCTTTGAGATGTGAATAAGTTGGCATACTCCAAATCATGCTTTGAGATGTGTAGTGTGTACTCCAAATCATTCTTTGAGATGTGAAATGTAGGGTGAAATATTTGGCATACTTGCATGGATGTTTGCTTTTAGATATGTAGTGTGAAACAGTTGGCATATTCCAAATTCACGCTTTGAAATAACAATTGGCATACTTCCTTTGGAGGTGCTTGTAGTCCAAAAGGAAAAAAAAATCTGTAGAAATGAAATGACAAAAAACCGAGTACATTGTGTTGTGTACTTTACACTTATGGCGGATTTAATGGCTCAATAACGTATTAAATTTGCAATTCTTCAATGAACATACCAATATTCCTCAAGTAACACCAATAACAACTCCTTCAAAACTCCTATCTTTTCTTTGTCAATCAACCAATCAAGATTCTATAGAATTCTTTTGTATACCAATTTGTCATTACTGGAGTATCAANTTTCTATAGAATCTTGATTGGTTGATTGGCAAATAAAAGACAGGAGTTTAGAAGGACTTGTTATATGTGTTACTTTAGGAATATTGGTATGTTCATTGAAGAATTGCAAATATAATATGTTAAAGAGCCAGGAAACCCGCCATAATGATAGTTGACTTACAGCATAGTTTAGATGGAAGCGAAATATTAATCGGTTTTTGCATGCGATAAGATTATGATTTTGTCCTTTTTCGAAATGAGCACAGATAAACAAGAAGGAAAGATGTAGAATTTATTACATGAGTGACAGATATCCTGACCTTTTATATGATTGAATACAAGAATCTATATCCTCAATAAAGCATGAATGGAAACCTGTTGAAACCTTTACTGTTTGAGCAACATAGCCACCATTTTAGCGTACTTCACATTGTAACATTAGGTGTTTTATGATGTTAAGTCTTGGTTACAACTGTTGAATCACAAAAATCAACACTTCAGTTTGATCATTTTCCTTTGGGAGATAAGGTCACCTGCATTGATCTTCCACTTCAGATCACTATTTATGAAATTTATTTTTGCCTTAATATGAAGATCCAGGATGAAAAAACAAATGAGAACCGAAAGTAACTGCAAAAAACTTTCTGATCTGATCCCAACTAATATACGAAATGCTTCATTTTGCCTCAGCAGGGCAAACTCATGATAATTGGGTTTGACAACAGCACACTAACGAATACTGTATCACTTGTGCGTAAGAACTGATATTTGGTCTTCATTTATATGGGTAGAAGAATGAAATACCTTTGACTAGTGCATTGCACTCTTAACAATGTTTTATAATAAATTTAAATTTAGAGTAAAAAAATACAGAAATTTATTGAATTAATTATAAAAATATTTAGTTTTTCAATGAACCCTGAAAGTGGAAATAATACATGATTGTATATCTGCATTAATTTCGTGTAAAGTGAGTGAAAAATATTAAAATAATAATAATGATAAAGTTATTATTAAATATATGTTATGTCAGGGAATGACAATTTTTCAATTGTAAAGGTGATTCATGACGAAAATTAAAATCTTATATGACAAATTGTTTCCATGTTGCAGTGTCAAAAAATGTCAAACATGACATGGTTCTAATAATTTGCTGATCATATCGTAAAATATTGGTATAAATTCATTAAAATAATTGTTTTAATGTATTCCTAAAATACTGTAATGATAAATGTACTCATGTCACAGAGTCGGTGTCAGCTTTATAGAACAATGACTTAGTACTTATGGTTCCTAACACTGGAGCTGTCTTTTCTTTGCTAAAATAAATAGACCGAAATACATCGACAAATATGTCATTGTAGTAATTCTCAGTAGAGAAAGGCAGGTCTTGGTCAGAAAGTTAATGTGTGGTGCACTAGATATCTAAAAGTAATAATTCTCAGTAGAGAAGGGCAGGTCTTGGTCAGAAAGTAAATGTGTGGTGCACTAGATATCTAAAAGTAATAATTCTCAGTAGCGAAGGGCAGGTCTTGGTCAGAAAGTAAATGTGTGGTGCACTAGATATCTAAAAGTGATAATTCTCAGTAGAGAAAGTCAGGTCTTGGTCAGAAAGTAAATGTGTGGTGCACTAGATCTCTAGAGGTGATGATTCTCAGTAGAGAAAGGCAGGTCTTGGTCAGAAAGTAAATATGTGGTGCACTAGATCTCTAGAGTTGATGATTCTCAGTAGAGAAAGGCAGGTCTTGGTCAGAAAGTAAATGTGTGGTGCACTAGATCTCTAGAGGTGATGATTCTCAGTAGAGAAGGGCAGGTCTTGGTCAGAAAGTAAATGTGTGGTGCACTAGATCTCTAGAGGTAATGATTCTTGGTAGAGAAGGGCAGGTCTTGGTCAGAAAGTAAATGTGTGGTGCACTAGATCTCTAGAGGTAATGATTCTCAGAAGAGATGAACTGGTCTCAGAAAGTAAATGTGTGATGCACTAGATCTCTAAATGTAATGATTCTCAGTAGAGAGGAGCTCAGGTCTCCGAAAGTAAATGGGTGGTGCACTAGATCTCTAGAAGTGACGATTCTCAGTAAGAGAGGAACTGGTCTCAGTTAGAAAATAAATAAAGATGTTAAGTAACTCTACAACAGATCAAATAAATAAAAGAAGAATCAATATACAACTTAGCAGCCAAGAGGAATGGCTATATCCTTAAATGAATATTTTAAGCGATTTTTTAGGTAAAATTAAGTGGGTTTCTCAAATTGACGACTTGAAACATATCATGTAAAGCAAACAATTTTGAGAAGTTTACAAATCATAACATTTATTGCTCGTCACCAAGGTGCCGTTAATGAGAAAGATTTTTTAAAATCCTTTTTTAATCTCCTTTAATCTACATGCATTTTGTCATGCAATCAAAACAGTATTATCTACTGTGGTTTTGGTTTTTGTATCATTTTTATGTAAGATTTTATCTTTATCTTTTGTGGGGGTTCATTTTATACATAAGAAGTAGGCGACACACATGTAAGAAAACATGCTCAACGGAATCATGATGTTTTTGTAATTTAAAATGTATCTGTGATCAGAGAAGTGGGTGATATCTTGCAATGCTATGAAGGTTTATTTTGTCTGCAACTTTTCATTTCCATGCAAAGTGCAAAAAAGATTGTTTATGACAAAAGCTCTTATAGCAAATAAAAATACCAAAATGTTTGGTTTAGTTGCAAAAAAAATTATTATTTTCAGTATTTCATATTTGTTCATATTTATTAGGGGCATTCTTGAAATCAAATTCTATCACCTAACTCTGAGCCGCAACTGCAGTCATTTTGCAGGAGATAGTTATTATTAGAAGACTGAAATTAAGTTAAATAGATATTATTTCATTTGTAATAACTGCCCAACCCTTTTAGTAAAGACTTAAAACTATTTATGGGTGGATCTCATTAGATATAAGCTGATAACACAAAATACTCTAATGCAACTTTTACACATTCTTAATTAACCTGGTAAACGTGAGTAAACAGAGGCGAACAGATTAGTTGTTTAAGGTAAATGTAAAGACTTTGCTATTCAGTTGGATAAATAAAATATTAGCTTTTGTCTTCTTTCACCTTCAAGTTGATAATTTATTGAATTTTGGTTTGGCTGTTTTGTTCTATTGAAGGGTACAAATTTATTAAGATTACTTTCAATCATGCTGTCCAGAATGTTACATGCCCTTGAAAATATTTGTTACAACAATAAACAACAAACATTGTTACTTAATATTTTTTCCAGTAGCAGTTTTGTCAAGTATAAAAATATGTGAATTTACACAAATGAAAGCATTGGAGGTAAGGATGAAACTTAACGATTTTAGGCTCTGTAGGTCAAGGTCACAAATGATAACAGAAAATAAAAAATTCTGTCCAAAATTGGTTTCCAGAGCATAACTTTAGAACAGTTTTATGGATTTAACACAGGTGACAGCATTAGAGATTGATTTTGGCATAGAAGGTCAAAGGTCATCATCACAGATACTTAACAGAAACTTGAGAGCTTCACTTCAGAAAGGCTTTATGGATATGAATTAAACTTAGAGGAAAGGAAGACATGTATTGATTTTTGGTTCAACCCAGAGGTCAAGGTCACAAAACTTAAAAATGAAATTGTAAAAATGTGTTTCCTGTGCATAACTTCAGAAAGGCTTTATGATTTTGAATGAAACTTACAAGATGTTAGAAGGGCACTTTTTGATCTATGACTGCAGGGGAAAAGTCAAGAGAAGAAATTTCTCACAATGGTCAGGAAATATGAGGACAGGAAAGAAATAGAAGAAATGTATTTATTTCACATTGGAAATGTCATACTCTGTTCAATTAATTAAAATATGATATTTTTTTGTTTTGAAAAATATACCAGTAATGTCTATTTTTATCTTAAAAACCTAAATAATATTATGATATTATTATCCCATTAATAAAACTGATCTTTGGTGTTTATATGCATCATACAAATAACCACTTTAACTGAAGAAAGGCTCTTTAAATGAGATCCCCTTGAGTTATACTTGTATAGTAAAATCATCATGGCTAGATATCAAAGATAAAAGGCCATTTTAACAAGATGACCTTGCCTGACCTTGGGTCACTTAACAGTAATGGTCCACTTACTTTGATGGATATGTCTTAAGGGCTGCAGTGACTGTTGATATATTTGTGAGGTCAGTATAAACTTAACAGTTGTCCAGGCATACAGTATCATATAACTATAGACAGGGAAATTATTAGCACTTTAGCAGACCTTATAAGTCTCTAGACTCTATCATAATCCTACATGTAGAATTGAGTGAGGACTGCTCCAGGCAATCATGTTTGACATTTTCTGATGGAGACGGTTCCATTGTGAATCATATTGTCCAATGCCTGCCTGTCTTTAAAACAATAACTATAGCCTTCAATCACACGATTTTTAGCTCACCTGGCCCTAAGGGTCAGTGTGAGCTATTGCCATCACTTGGTGTCGGTCATCTGTCCTTTTCTCATTTTCATCTTGTCCTCTGAAACCACTGAGGCATATTCAACCAAACTTTACAGGGATGATGTGTGGAAGGTCCTTTAGAAAGCTTGCTCATTTCATTCTGATCCAAAAAATAACATGGTTGCCAGTGCGAAACATTGGACCCTTGGAGGAAAATCATATTTTCAGTTTTTCCTCTGAAATGGCTAAAGCAAGTTCAACCAATTTTACAGGAATGATGTATGGAAGGTCCCTTTACAAAGATTGCTCATAATGTTCAGATCTAACAAATAACATCATGCTGCCAGGGCAGAATATAGATTAACATTTGACCCTATTGGAAATTGATCATTTTTAGTCATCCTCTATTGAATTATTGAAGCAAATTTAACCAAACTGAATTGGAATGTGTATAGAACTAACATTAGAGCCTAGGGGAAAATAATTTTTGTTCATCAGCATAGACATGGCTCATATGCAGGTGAGTGCCTGAACATGTAGTTTGAATTAGTCCTGTTTGATAACCAATCTATTCTGATGATAACTAACAACATATGGTAAATCAATTTATTTGTATTGACAAGAGAAATACCCAATCATTAAAAATATTAATAATTATTATATACCCCACAGTATGGATCCCTGGACCCAGATATAGTTATAGGTCCTGTTTGTTATTTGAAAGACCTGTACTTGATTGGTTTGTACATGGAGTTTGTCCTGTAAAAGGGACAGAATTACATGTTTGTAATCTTAATGTCCTACAGCACTTGTACCATGTTAGGATGAACTGTGTATTTAATTTACAATAAATGTCCTGAACTACAAACAGTGGCACTGAATTTAATGAAAATAATATGAATATTACTACCATGTTAGGCACAGAAATATGCACAGTATCTTCAGTCAGATATAACTGAAAACTTCTTAAATGGCATTTAATGTCATCCAATCAATCAATTTTGCCTTGCTTGATCCTACATTAATATCAGTATATAGGAAGTACTGATCAGTATATTTCTGTGATTTCATTTGATTTGAGGTAAAGGGCAGTAACTCCTTAAGAGATTGTTGCTTGAACTTCATTTTTAACTTGTCAATGTAAACTCATACACCAAATTTCAAGTCAGTATCTAAAGCAATGGTCTTCAAAAAAGAAATCTGAAAATGTGTGGAATGACAGAACCATGGACAAAGTTAAAATTATATTCCCTCATCAGCATAAAAAGTAGGAGACCTTACATTTGTTGCAATATATATTTAATTAAGTAAATATCACATGAGGAATCGAATATAACTTTTTTAATTGTTTTTACCTCTCAAACTGTAAATATAACATTAGGCATGCTTTCACATTAGAAAGAGTAGTTATACAATCATTAATTATTACTGCATTATTTATTTTGTAAACATTTGTACCTTATAATGTTGGTATCAGTCTGGTATATTCTATGTTATATAATCTTTAAAGGTCTCTTTTTTAATGACAAATGTACCATAAAGTGTTCATTTAATATATAGAAAGTTAAATGTTGTTTTGTCCAATTAAGTGTAAAGAGAATTGCCCTACTACTGTTGGTGTTAATTGATAGATTCACAGGCCTATGAATAAAAAGGTCACAATTTGCATGTGTTGATGTTGATGAAATATTTTCCCATTGAGAATTGTTGATGTGTAATGATATGAGAGTGACAGGGTGATATGCTGTCAAAATACATGCAGGTGGGCAAGGATAAAATAGTTTATAAACTTACTTACTTAAATATGCAACTACTGATGGAAAAAGAAATATGATAATTTTAATGGTTTGGCAAATACTTGTGAAATTTATATTATTGGAGGGATGAAAAAACTTCAGCAAACTACTATTTGGGTCTACTGGGACTTCATGTTCACACTTGTGACACATCAGCCTTGATCCACCCAACACTATGTCTAAATCGCTGAAAGATCTCAAATCCACTCTGACTTTGTATACACAACATCAATAGGAGGGCGTCTAAAAGTAGTTTGTATACAGAACTATCAGCCACCATCCTTCACCACCTTGGACTATGTACTCACTGCTGTAAGCATGCAACTTGGGTAAACTCAAAGCTATATACACACAACTGTTAAACACACTTATTGGTCCACTAGAACTATTTACACTCTGCATTAAGGCACATGTTATGGCCCACTGAACCTTTTTAACAAAGTATACACTAAAACACTTTTTGGTCCATTAGAGCTGTGTACATACTACAGTTTAACACTTTTTGATTCACAAAGACTATGTACACACTACAATAAATTACTATATCTTTTGTCCACTAGAGCTATGTACACACTATTCAGTAAAACTTTCCTTGGTCCATCAGAGCTATGTATACACAACAGTAAAACACACTTCTTTGTCCACTAGGGGTATGTACATACTTCACAAAAACACTCTCCTTGGTCCACTAGATCTATTTACACACTTGGTCTTCTAGAGCTATGCACACACTACAGAAAAATTACACTTCTTGGTCCACTATAGATTTGTACACATTACAGTAAAATAAACTTCTTGGTCCACAAGATCTATTTACACACTTGGTCTTCTGGAGCTATGCTCACACTACAGTAAAACACACTCCTTAGTCCATTATGACTATGAACACAATACAGTAAAACACTCTTCTTAATGAATTACAACTATGTACACACTACAGTAAAACACTCTTCTTAGTCGACTAGTGCTATGTACACACTTGTTTTTCTAGAGCTATTAGCCTATTTGCACACTAGTAAAAACACACTTCTTGATCCAATAGACACACTACAGTTAAACACATTCCTTGATCCTTTTGGACTATGAACACTCTACAATAAAACATTCTTCCTGGTCAATTAGAGCTATGAAGATACTAAAGTAAAACACTCCTTGGTGCTCAAGAGCTATGTACACACAATAGTAAAACACACTCCTTGGTTCACCAGAGCTATTAGAACTATGTACCCAAAACAGTAAAACACACTCCTTGGTGCTCAAGTCTCAGCCATGTACACACTGCTGTAAAACACACTCCTTGGTCCATTAGAGCAATGTACATACAACAGTTAAATACACACTTTAGTTCACTAGAAATATATATACTCAACAGTAAAACACACTCTCTAGTCCACTAGAGCTATGTACACATTACATTGGACCACTGTGATTATGTACACTCTTCAATTAATAACACTTATTGGTCCATTAGAACTATGTACACACTACAATAAAACACTCTTTGGTACGCTAGGACTAAACAAACACTACAGTAAAGTTCACCCCTTGGTCCAGTAGAGCTGTCATGAGGTACACTCTAATGTACAATACCCACCTTGATCCACCAAGACTATTGGTATGTACTCACTCCTTGGTCCAGTAGAGCTGTCATGAGATACACTCTAATGTACAATACCCACCTTGATCCACCAAGACTATTGGTATGGACTCACTCCTTGGTCCAGTGGAGCTGTCATGAGATACACTCTAATGTACAATACCCTCCTTGATCCACTAGGACTACTGGTATGAACTCACTCCTTGGTCCAGTAGAGCTGTCATGAGGTACACTAATACCTACCTTGATCCACCAAGACTACTGGTATGTACTCACTCCTTGGTCCAGAAGAGCTGTCATGAGGTACACTCTAATGCACAATACCCTGCTTGATCCACTATGACTATTGGTATGTATTCACTCCTTTGTCCAGTAGAGCTGTCATGAGGTACACTCTACTGTACAATACCCTCCTTGATCCACTAGGACTACTGGAATGTACTCACTCTTTGGTCTAGTAGAGCTGTCATGAGGTATACTCTAATGTACAATACCCTCCTTGACCCACTAGGACTATTGGTATGTATTCACTCCTTTGTCCAGTAGAGCTGTCAAAAGGTACGCTCTACTGTACAATACCCTCCTTGATCCACTAGGATTATTGTAAACATATTTTATTAATTTATTTGTCAATCATCTATACAATATGATAGCACACAATACATAAATAAGGTTACAAATTAATTAAGAGGATTCGGAAACAAGACACAGGATCTTATATAAATCTGTAATCCACTAGGATTATTGGTATGTACTCACTCTTTGGTCCAGTAGAGCTGTCATGAGGTACACTCTACAGTACAATACCCTCCTTGATCCACTAGGACTACTGGTATGTACTCACTCCTTGGTCCAGTAGAGCTGTTATGAGGTACACTCTAATGTCCAATACCCTCCTTGATCCACTAGGGCTATTGGTATGTACTAACTCTTTGGTCCAGTAGAGCTGTCATTAGGTACACTGTACTGTACTATACCCTCTTTGATCCACTAGGACTATTGGTATGTACTCACTTGTTGGTCCAGTAAGAGCTGTCATGAGGTACACTCTAATGTACAATTCCCACATTGATCCACTAGGACCACTGGTATGTATTCACTTCTTGGTCCAGTAGAGCTGTCATGAGGTACGGTACACTGTACTGTACAATACCCTCCTTGATCCACTAGGACTACCGGTGTATACTCACTTGTTGGTCCAGTAGAGCTGTCATGAGGTACACTCTAATGTACAACAACCACCTTGATTCACTAGGATTATTGGTATGTACTCACTCCTTGGTCCAGTAGAGCTGTCACGAGGTACACTGTACTGTACAATACCCTCCTTGGTCCGGTAGAGCTATCATGACATATACACTCTACTGTACAATACCCTCCTTGATCCACTAGGACTACTGGTATGTACTCACTCCTTGGTCCAGTAGAGCTGTCATGAGGTACACTCTAATATACAATTCCCACATTGATCCACTAGGACTACTGGTATGTATTCACTCCATCGTCCAGTAGAGCTGTCATGAGGTACACTCTACTGTACAATACCCTCCTTGTTACATTTGGACTATTGGTATGTACTCACTCCTTGGTCCAGTAGAGCTGTCATGAGGTACACTACTGTACAACACCCTCCTTGATCCACTAGGACCACTGGTATGTACTCACTCCTTGGTCCAGTAGAGCTGTCATGAGGTACACTCTAATGTACAATACCCACATTGATCCACTAGGACTACTGGTATGTATTTACTCCTTGGTCCAGTAGAGCTGTCATGAGGTACACTCTACTGTACAATACCCTCCTTCATCCACAAGGACTATTGGTATGTTCTAACTCTTTGGTCCAGTAGAGCTGTCATGAGGTACACTCTTCTATACAATACCCTCCTTGATCCACTAGGACTACTGGAATGTACTCACTCTTTGGTCTAGTAGAGCTGTCATGAGGTATACTCTAATGTACAATACCCTCCTTGACCCACTAGGACTATTGGTATGTATTCACTCCTTTGTCCAGTAGAGCTGTCATAAGGTACGCTCTACTGTACAATACCCTCCTTGATCCACTAGGATTATTGTAAACATATTTTATTAATTTATTTGTCAATCATCTATACAATATGATAGCACACAATACATAAATAAGGTTACAAATTAATTAAGAGGATTCGGAAACAAGACACAGGATCTAATATAAATCTGTAATCCACTAGGATTATTGGTATGTACTCACTCTTTGGTCCAGTAGAGCTGTCATGAGGTACACTCTACTGTACAATACCCTCCTTGATCCACTAGGACTACTGGTATGTACTCACTCCTTGGTCCAGTAGAGCTGTTATGAGGTACACTCTAATGTCCAATACCCTCCTTGATCCACTAGGGCTATTGGTATGTACTAACTCTTTGGTCCAGTAGAGCTGTCATTAGGTACACTGTACTGTACTATACCCTCTTTGATCCACTAGGACTATTGGTATGTACTCACTTGTTGGTCCAGTAAGAGCTGTCATGAGGTACACTCTAATGTACAATTCCCACATTGATCCACTAGGACCACTGGTATGTATTCACTCCTTGGTCCAGTAGAGCTGTCATGAGGTACGGTACACTGTACTGTACAATACCCTCCTTGATCCACTAGGACTACCGGTGTGTACTCACTTGTTGGTCCAGTAGAGCTGTCATGAGGTACACTCTAATGTACAACAACCACCTTGATCCACTAGGATTATTGGTATGTACTCACTCCTTGGTCCAGTAGAGCTGTCACGAGGTACACTGTACTGTACAATACCCTCCTTGCTCCGGTAGAGCTATCATGACATATACACTCTACTGTACAATACCCTCCTTGATCCACTAGGACTACTGGTATGTACTCACTCCTTGGTCCAGTAGAGCTGTCATGAGGTACACTCTAATATACAATTCCCACATTGATCCACTAGGACTACTGGTATGTATTCACTCCATCGTCCAGTAGAGCTGTCATGAGGTACACTCTACTGTACAATACCCTCCTTAATCCACTAGGACTATTGGTATGTACTCACTCCTTGGTCCAGTAGAGCTGTCATAAGGTACACTCTACTGTACAATACCCTCCTTGTTACATTTGGACTATTGGTATGTACTCACTCCTTGGTCCAGTAGAGCTGTCATGAGGTACACTACTGTACAATACCCTCCTTGATCCACTAGGACTACTGGTATGTACTCACTCCTTGGTCCAGTAGAGCTGTCATGAGGTACACTCTAATGTACAATACCCACATTGATCCACTAGGACTACTGGTATATATTCACTCCTTGGTCCAGTAGAGCTATCATGACATATACACTCTACTGTACAATACCCTCTTTGATACACTAGGACTATTTGTATGTATCCACTCCTTGGTCCAGGTGAGCTGTCATGAGGTACACTCTACTGTACAATACCTTCCTTGATCCACTAGGACTATTGGTATGTACCCACTCCTTGGTCCAGTAGAGCTGTCATGAGGTACACTCTAATGTACAATACCCTCCTTGATCCACAAGGACTATTGGTATGTTCTAACTCTTTGGTCCAGTAGAGCTGTCATGAGGTACACTCTTCTATACAATACCCTCCTTGATCCACTAGGACTATTGGTATTTACCCACTCCTTGGTCCAGAAGAGCTGTTATGAGGTACACTCTACTGTGCAATACCCTCCTTGATCCACTAGGACTACTGGTATGTACTCACTCCTTAGTCCATTAGAGCTGTCATGAGGTACACTCTACTGTACAATACCCTCCTTGATCAACTAGGACTATTGGAATGTACTCACTCCTTAGTCCAGTAGAGCTGTTATCAGGTACCCTCTACTGTACAATATCCTCCTTGATCCACTAGGACTGTTGGTATGTATCTACTCCTTGGTCCAGTAGAGCTGTTGTGAGGTACACTCTACTGTACAATACCCTCCTTGATCCACTAGGACTACTGGTATGTACTCACTCCTTGGTCCAGTAGAGCTGTCATGAGGTACACTCTA